>JANRGW010040437.1:0-37558 GCA_024733675.1 Psilopsiagon aymara | reverse complement strand
TTCTCTTCTCCAGGCTGAACAGCCCCAACTTTCTCATCCTATCTTCATATGGGAGGTGCTCCAAGTCCCCTGATCATCCTCATTTATATTGATATTCCTCATTTATTATTGATATTCCTGGAAACTCTGCTCATTCCTGGGTTGGAACAAGGAGATGGAATAGATTGTTGCACAAAAAAATAAAAGAAAAAGGAGCATTTGGAGTAAAAAAAGGCAGTTCTAGTGCTGCTGGATTTGGAAGAGGAGCTTCTATTTTACTGACCAGGTGTTTGCAGCAGTTGTATTTCTCACTGTTTTCTAAAAGTCTGCCCAAACTAATCTCAAAGTTCTCAGACACAGAAAAAGCAAACAAACAAACGGAAAACAACCTATATGTGCTCTACAGAAGCTTCTTCTGTGCAAATAGTTACTGTATATGAAGAGCCTGGCCTTACTGCACACAGTATCATAGAATCAACCAGGCTGGAAAAGACCTTTCAGGTCATCAAGTCCGTGCTCAAACCTTTCATTTTTCCTCATGCTCTCAAAGCCATGTGGTGCTAACCAGGGCCTGACTACAAATGCATTGAATCCACCAGGCCTCTACCACTGCTCCAGTTGAAGAAAGTGGGGACAAACATTGTCTTTCCCAACAGTGAAGAGCTAGTTCTGTAACTTGGAACTTCTGGAGGGCTGGGACTTGGAATCTGCTCTGGGTGACCCAGACTCCCAAGAGCACAAAGAAACAAGCATTTTAATTCAACATGGAAATGTTTAAGAAATAGGGAAGAGATTAGCAGGTAGCTGGCAATCTGGGACAATTTGACAGAGAAGTTAAGAAGGATCTATATTTTCATGTGAGACTGTGGCTTGGGGGATCTGGTTCAGGGCAGGTAGTCAAAGAAGTAGATTTAGAGTCAATGCAGAGATGAAATAGAGGGGAAAAAGGGAATGCATGCCCAGGATATCCTCCTCTCCTATCTCTGTGGGGAGATGACGAGCCAGCTCAGACCACTGGTGATAGGAACCGGTCCACGTAAAAGGGTGAGCTTAAAAAGAGGAAGAAAAGCCAGTAAAAAGGTAACTGGCAGTGGAAGGAGACGGGGACTGAGCTGAGAACCTGGTAAGTGAGCCTGGGAGAAAGAAGATCTTGCATTCACTGTCTTCTCTAAGGGACCTGCATCTTCGTTTAATGTTTCACATAGGCAGAGGATAATTTCCCACTGAAATAGCGCAGGGATGGAGAAGGGTTCTGGTTTGCCACATTCACACAAACCTGTTCACCCTGACCTCATGATTCTAACCTCTAATTCCAGCTTTTTTTCTGGCTGGATGGGCCTCTAACTGATTTATGGATCAACCCCTCCCTATGGTAGACAGGCAGTCTCCAGGCAGAGACACACTCCTATCAGCCTGCTGGCCTACCACTTTCACAGACACCTCTTAACTTTGACCTTACCAGAAACAGCTCTTTGTGTTTGGACAGTCACTAGTCAAGAGGAATGGCTGAATGTCACCTATCACCTTGTGGTAGACACGGTCTCGTAGCTGGATCCCACAGGACATAAATACCACAGAGTTTAAGAGACCAGGGTCTTGCTTTCAACTTTCTGGTACCCAGACCATGCAGTGTGTGCCGGGTATTTTCATTTCTGACATAAAACCAGTCCTTGGCTTGACACTATTGACAAAAAAACTATGATTTTGTTTGTGAGAAGGTTGCTCCCTCATCACTTGTGTCTTCTTGAGAATGGGTTGTATCCAAACACATTATCTTCTGTTCTGGGCTGGGCTTGCTCATGCTCCTGATGGGGCACTGGAATGGGTTGCCTGGAGAAGTTGTGAACGCTCCATTCCTAGCAGTGATCAAGGCCAGGTTGGACAGAGCCTTGGGTGCCATGGTTTAGTGTGAGGTGTCCCTGCCCATGGCAGGGGGGTTGGAACTGGATGATCTTAAGGTCTTTTCCAACCCTAACTATTCTATGATTCTATGCTCATTGGCATTTGAAGAGTTGTCCAATACTCTGAAGGAAATGCAGTCAGCTTTGCTTCCAGGCTCCTATTAGTCACCTTCTTTATGCCTTAGTGAAAAGCTTTAATGGATCTGTTTTGCTGGAGCATTTGAGGTTGGAGGCTATGATGAACTTCAAAGGTATTTAATGGCAGTTTTGTCCCTGATTTTGTAAAAAGACTACATAGTTTGATTAAAAGTAAACTGCAGTCACAATACTTATGGAACTCTGCTGATCTATTTTTACTGCATTACAAACAAAGCTGAGGAGAGGGGGAAATCCCATTGACTAAACAGGACAGGACGTGTGGGAAGGATGGAGCACGTCTCCATCCTGTATTATCCAGGTACTCATTAACTCTCTGATAACCAGTTTAGACAACACAAAGTGGACTGTCTCCAGCACCAGATGGTAGTGATGAGGAAGAAAGAGGAGTGCATCAGACAAGATAAAACTTGGCATGAAAATATGCAGAGGAATTTCTGCTGATTAAGGCAGAGATTGGAATCTCAGAGTCCTAAGTTTAACCACTCCTTTGCTGTCGGGAAGTGTCTGAGAAGTATAGGGACAAAGAGAACTCCCATCCCTCGCTACATAGCTGGTGCACCCTCAAGAAAACCCCAAACATTTAGTGATGGCTTAGAAATCTGATTTAGCCCAAGTGATGCAGTGTCTGTGGGGTAAACCCATGCTCAACGTGTGCTGCTGACCACAGCGGGTACCAGATGTAGCACAGTTGAAGTTCTCAATCTCCAGGCTGTTCCAAAGTTCAGAAATGTGAGCATCCTTTTGGCCCACGCAGCTTCAACTCAAGATTGATGTACACTGATAAAACTTCTTAATTAAACACTACCACGTGCTTTCTCCAGGGTGTCCCAGAGAATTACAACATCACTTCATCCTTTGCCACAGGGAACAGTCTTTTAATGAACAAAAGGCAAACTTTGGCAGTAGTAGTGTGAATGGCTTATTTCTTTGAAGCAATCAGTTGCCTTCAATATCTTTCTGAATGCTTGAAGGGAAGGCATTGTAATGAGGAAAGCATTTCTCAAACTAATGGAGTCTCTCTGAGAGAAGCAGAAGGATTTTATTGACAAGGATCCTACATAGGCTTTCATATACTCACTGTGTAGATAGACAGATATTTTTGGAATGCATCTCCTGATGAGATATCAGGGCTGTTATTAATTCCGCCTGTCATTTTTATTGAAAGCCAAACAAATTGCATAGAGTGGATGAAGAGCAAATGGAAACCTTCAGTGGCAAGTAGCACAAGAGCCCCCAAGATCAAAGTAAGCCATCCTTTCTCTTTAACATGCCTTTAATATACCGTGTTCTGCCTTGGTAAGAACATTTCGCAGGCACATATCTTACACTAAGCAGCAAAAATATGTGCAGAACTCAAAATTTGCAGACTTTGATTTCCATGAATATTAAAGAATATAGTAGCAATGTGAACACTTCTGTGAAGCGCTGTGAACTCTGAAGCCACCATATGTATTAAATTCAGAGGGATCATGTGAAATAGTTCATTAAATCCTGCAGCTTGTTCCCATTTTACCTTCAGCCTACAGATCTTTCACAAAAGAAAACATGCATTGCAAAGGCGTATGGTTTCCTATGGCAGGAGATGGTGTGACCTCGTGCTGATGATATTTGTGACTTTGATTCCTGATTTAACTCTTCCATTCAAAAGCTTAAACTATTTCATATCCCAAGCAGAGGATTTCTACTAAAGCTGACTTCACAGACTAGTTTTGTAATCCTTCCAGACTGCAAGAGTCAAAACTGGGAGGAAAAAGAGGGCGACATTATTTTTATGGGGCAAAAGACAAGATTCTTCCATTTCCAGATGTCTCACAACCCTTTCAAGTGTAGAGGGAGGTATTATGACAGCAGATTTTATGGCTTTTGGCTTCAGAATCACATCAAAATCGTGTTTTATCTGACATCAAAAGAATGAGCTGCTTTATCATTGTGATGATGCTAATAAAGATCTTGTGTCTGCTCAGATTAGTAGCAATGCAAATAAGGCAGCTATAGAGAATAAAGAAATCACAGTTGTGTCCTTAGGTGTTATCTGTGGTTTATCAGCTTCTAAACAATCAGCTACATGAAGAAACAGAACCAATACAGTGTTTATGGTCTGGATTAGAGTTTAATAAAAATGAATATATACAACTTTTTCCCAAGTTTGAAATCTAGATAAATTCAAGATTTTGACCCATAAGACTCCAAATTATTCTGATAATATTGCACTAACAAAAGCAATGCCCAAAACTGTAATCTTAACTGATGCAATTCTTGCTGGCGAGCATTAAAATCAAGATTAAAATGAGCATGATGAAATAGGCCATCCATTTTGCTCATAATTTATTGCAGATTCTTTGCATTGCTCAAGCAGCAGTTTAATTTATAGTAATTGGGTTTGGTGGACTTCATCTAACTGGATTTCAGCAAAGCAATTGAAACGGTGCCGTATAGGGAATTATTAGCCAAAGGGTCTGGCTGAAGCAGAGACAAAAGGTGCTGAAAGGGGAACAGTGACGGTATGGGGAAGTTACGAGAAGATTCCCATGCATCACTCTCAGCCAGTCTCAACTAAATATATTCACCAATACCATTCACACAAGAAGAAGGAGCACATTAATGAAATGTGCTGATGACACAAAGCAGAATGTCTCACAGGAAGGACTCAGGGAGCCGATTACTGGGAAATACCCTAAAGATATTTCATTATATAAAGCTTAAGATCATGTACTTAAAAGGGGATTGTGTTCCCTGAATGAGGTCTAGGGGAAACAAGGAGACAGAAAGCCTGTTTTTATGGTGAAGCCTGGGAAATGTGAATTTCTTTGTCTCCACAGTACCTACAAGCTTCAGTCCAGCCCAGGTAGTTAAGGTTCTTGGCACTGATAACAACGGAAGTGGTCACAGGTACCTGTTAAAATAGAGGTATTTGTGGGTACCTGTTTGTAAACAGTTATTTCATTGCAACTGTGAACTGAACGCATCTCATAGCTTCTTTCAGGATATTCTCTTGTTTAAGAGTTGTTAAATCATTACTTCCCACAGGAGGCAGGTATTGAGTGGTTCATCCATAAAGGTGAGAGTGTGGCAACTTCCCTCCCACTTGGTTGGAGCCAGAGACATCTCTGGAAGAGACAGGGGAGAATCTGCTAGGCAAAGCTGCCCTCCATCTACCTGCAGAGCCCACTTAGCCTAACCCTCTTCTCCAGGGACAAGACGTTTCAGAGTTACCCTCACATCTGATGTGTTCCCAGCATGAAGGGCTGCTTTTCCCCCACCCACACACCCTGGAAAAGTCTTTCCTACCCTTTCAGTGCCCACAATGATCCCTCAGAAGGGCTGGCTGGAGAGAAGTGCTCCCACACGCTGGTGACATTTAAGCCGTGTGGCAGATCCCGTTGCGCACGGATCCTGCTCCCACCCAACACAATAGCAGACTTCGGCGGGTGCAGGATGAAGCCCAGTGTGACCTTTATTTCCACCCCACGCTTCATTGCTGAGTGAAGCTTTTGTGAGGAAGCAGAGGCCAGAAAACCCCTGTCCTTTCACCTGTTTCTCAAGCCTCTGGTCCCACGGCCAGTTGACCCCGTGCTGCAGTGGTGCATACATCCTCATATACTCCTTTCCCCACCAACAATGAAACAAGCCCTTGTGTGCTCCATTCAGAATGAACAAAATTGTGATAAATTCAGGTAAAACATGACTTTGGGACAAGACAAATTTGTTGAATGCTGTTGACTGAATCACAGACTGGTTTGAGTTGGAAGGGACCTTGAAGACCATCAAGTTCCAACCCCCTGCCTCGAGCATGGACCCCATTCTGGTTCCCACGGGAACCAGAACACTCCCCCCCATGAAAAGTTAACTCAAGCAGTGTCTGATTGGAAATTCATTAGAGAAAGAGCTTTTGACAGCAGTTCACAGAAACCAAAGCTTTGTTGAAACATCCTGATTTAAAACAAGTTTTATCAGAAAGTTTCCTTTGACCTTTGACCCAGGTAGAAATTTCTGGTCAAAATCAAAGCAAGTGTCACCTGCCTGTTCCAGAATGAACATCCAAACCAGTGGGTAGGCACCCTCTTTGCAGCAAGAAAGAGTTAACATGCCGGTTGAATAGGTTTTCTGAAGCGCACCTTATCCCCTTCTCCTTAAGGATCTCCATTCGTTTTCATCACGGGAAGTTTTCTTTTCCAAGAATGTACAGGAGCAGAAAAAGAAGGATGGAGGCAGTGGGAAAAGACTGAAAAGGAACTCTTTGTTCAGGTTCAAACTCATCTAAATGACCCCATTTAAACCTATTGTTTTCTGCATGATGGCAAGCATAGTTCAACTGCAGCTTGCAAGTGGGACTTTATGTTAGACAAGAATTTGATGAACTTTTGCAAATGGCAGCATTTTTGCCCTCTCTGACCTTTCCATGGCAGTAATACATCTGGCTTCACAGATAAAGGATGAACACCCCCCCCCCCCCCGGAAAACATCTAAAGCGTTATTAAATTAACTTATTTCGGTGTGCAACCTGTGGGAAAGCTCAAATCTATGATAATGTGGCATAAAATAGTTGCAGGAAATTGCTTAGGATAAGATGGGAAAAATTATTATAACTTATTACTGCTGTCACTCCAATAAGAGTGAACAAACTTCACATCACATGTCAGCAATTCATAAACATGGTTTTTACATTGGAGTTGGCCAGGCTTGCCAGGAAAATACTCTCACCTCACCAAATCAGCATGAACAGTGAGTTCCAAACTGGAAGTGAGCAAATTGCATTTAACAGGTATCAGATATTTTTAATATATATGCTATTGAAAAGGAGTATTTTATATTATGAGCTCTTGTTTGGTGAAGTAATAGAAGCATTTACCTTCTTGTAGATCTCTGCTGATGCATACTTGTCTTTTAAATGGGATTTATTGTACAAAACTAAACACTATCCATAAAAAATTGAAGATGAACATTCATTGTCTCCCCTTGAGCCACAACCACTTAGCTACTGCTAGAGATCTTAGATAAAAAACACTGTGAGCCTGCTTCATGACTCAACCTATTCAAAATCAGTCCAAGCCATAACATCACCGCTAATTTTATCCTGGGTATAATCAGTGTTTGGGGCATGCTAAGTTGTTTCTCTTCTCTTGTTTAATCATTTACCCACAAAAGCCCACACTGCCTTTAACAGCAACCTAATAGTCACTGTGTGAGACAGGAGAAAACATCTTCTGGGAGAAGATCAAGTTCCTAATTCTGATGTTACTGACACTAAAGCTTTTCTTGCGCACCTATAGGCAAGTCACAGTCTAAACTTCTCATACGTGCTGCACACCAGCTTCAGGTTTGGTATGTAAGCCTCATTTGAAGAGGCTTAACTTACTTCAGCTCATCACTTTTTATTCTATATCTAGTAGAATAAGGAATGGAAAGGAACAGTATTATTCATAAACCCTCCCTATACGTATGCATATATGCACAGCAATCAGCTCACTACGAATCTTGCTCCTGGGACACGAATCATGTTGCCCTTTCGCTCTTTGCTGCTCTTCCCTGTCCGCGCTTCCTTTTCGCTCCAGGGAAGCAAAGAGGTTGTTACCCTCTCATCATACTTTATCCACTCTTTGAAAGCTTCTCTTCCCAAGGCCTGTGCATATTGCCTTGGCACGCTACCAAAATCTGCTAACAAATGGCAGATTAAGTGGAAACATGGACAAGAATTTCAAGCATGTATTATACTTGCTCGGAGTTCAGCATGCAACATTAAGATGAGGCCTGCCCTCTAACCAGGCAGGCCTGGGAATTTAGCTGCAAAACAATTACAGATGCAAGGAAAATACCTTTCCTCTGAGAAAGAAGCTTGATGATAACTCTGCAGCCTGCAGCAGGCTAAATTCACTGTGTGCTCTGGAAGAGCTCAGCATGGTCTGTGCCTTCTCGACGCTTCAGTTTCCGTCTCCAACACCGTTCTCTGAGAAAGTTATGTCACATCAACTAGAATTCTACATATGTCAGCCTCTTAAAGATGTAGAAGGAGATTTTAATCCTTTCCATTCACAACCAGAACAGCCCCTCTATACCCCTCTGCTGCCCTGCCTTGGGATACAAGAACATTGAGGCACTCAGTTCAGTTCTGCAGATCAGTGGCAGTCACCACCAGCTGGACAATAGAATTTCTAGTGTCGTGCCTCTGTTGAGTCACTTGCAGTTCCTTGATGAGCTATTTTGGCTACACAGCTATCTTTCCCACAGGTTAAAGATTCGGTTTTAAAAGAGCACTCTTTACAGCACCAAAGCAAGTATCCTCAGAGTGCAGTTTCCAGACCTGCCAAGCAATGGCCTAACCCCATGCTGAATGAATACACTGCAAAATTACACCAACTCAGGTGAGCACAGTGAAACAATGCCACGCTTTAGCACAATTCTGCCCTTGTGATCTGAGATTTCCTTTTCTTTCCAAAACCAGTCTGGAATGTTTGCATAAGGGTGTACAATAGAAAAAGACTCTCCCACCCCTGGTTACACTCAACTAGCTAACATTATTCTAGCTCGTATGCCTTCTGCACAACTCCTCTCTGCCAGTCACCATGACAGATGTACTCTGTGCCTGTACTGTGCTCTGGTGAGACTGCACCTTGAATCCTGCACTCAGTTCTGGGCCCCTCATTACGAGAGAGACATTGAGGTGCTGGAGCAGGACAGAGAAGGGCAATGGAGCTGGTGCAGGGCCTGGAGCACAGTGTGATGGGGAACAGCTGAGGGACCTGAGGGGTTCAGTCTGGAGAAGAGAAGGCTCAAGGGGGAACCTTATCACTCTCTACAGCTGCCTGACAGGATGGAGTGAGGATGGTCAGTCTCCTCTCCCAAGTAACAAGCAACAGAACAAAAGGAAATGGCTTCAAGTTGTGCCGAGGGAAGTTTAGATTGGATATTAGGAAAAATTTCTTCCCCAGAGAGGTTGTCAGGCACGGAACAGGCTGCCCAGGGAAGTGGTCGAGCCGTCATCCCTGAAGGAATTTAAGACATGTAGCCATGGTGCCTGAGGACATGGTTTCTTTAGTGGTGGACTGGGCAGTGTGAGAATAACATTCGGACCTGATGTTCTTATAGGATGCTTCCAATCTAAATGATTCTATGATTCCACAAAAAAAAAAAAAATCTTAGTCTACAATCCAATGAAGCAGTTGAGAACATAGGACCAGTGGATGAGAATATGTCCAATAAACCAGGACGGATGTTTTCCAGCCCACATGACGTAGTGTGCACATCCAGAGGGAGGGCACATAACAAGAGCAGCAATTCCCAAAACAAACAGTAGTTCCTCTAAGAACTGTGGATCTCACTCTGGCATCAGAGGAACTTTTTCTTCCTGCATCAACTAAAACAAAAAGAAGATGGACATATTTATGACCTTATGACTGGTTCAAATTCCTCCATAGTTTATTGACTCTAAAGTTAATAAAAAGAATGTGACTTTTTGGTCTAATAGGTTATTTTCAGCTCTGAGTAATTTGAGCTCATGACTGGCTTTGGAACTGCAATGATTGTATAAAAGCTAAGATTGACTATTACAAGCTAAAGACAGAGTAATTAAACCTAATGAAAGAAAAATGACCCAAAAACAACTAACAGGTGAGGACAAAGGAAAATTGAAGGAAAATAGACAGCATTGAGGACATTAATAAATTTGTCCTGTGTCTGTCTTTACAAATAAGTAACTGAAATGAGATTAAAAGTGCATCTCAAGTATAGCACAAATACAAGACTGTCTGCGTTGGAATTCCATAACTTTTCTTTATTCACTGTGATACATTCAAACAAAAGTGCTCCAGAGAACAGCCATAGAGTAAAGGAAGTTAAAATAAAAAGGCAGAAAAAGACCATCAGATACATATGGTGATTATTCATATTTCAAAGCATTAGCAACTGCTTGTATCTGAATGCACCAAAAGCCCACATGAGGGTCCAGTTGTTTTGCACGCTGAATCTATAATAATAATAATCACAGACAGCTCTAGCAAAACTGTTTTTCAGAACTAGAGCCAAAGCCATCACGAAGATAAAGCACCATCAGGCATATGTTTACAAATGCCACAGTAATTAGTAGAGTGTAAGAAAGGCTTAGCTGATTTAACATTTTCCTTGTATTTGTATAGCATGGGGAAGCTCTCCTTAGATTCATTCCTTCCCAGCTCTGCTATTTCACACCATTGCCTTGCATTTGCCCCACAGCACCAAGAGCCATGGGCAACTTGGTAAGGAGACAGTAAGAGATGGATGGAAGAGAAACTGGAACTGAAGCCAGTGTCTATCCTCCTGTTTAAAAAGGTAATATTGGCATGGCAGCATGTATTCAACCATGTTACTGCAATACAGTGGCACAACCCACCTGAGAACACTGTTTGTACAGACCACATTGACTTCCCAATGCTGTTTGCTGAGCTAAAGGTATTTGGCTGCACTAATTTTACCTATAAAAGACAGTTCTTGTTTTAAACTCCACTTCTGCTACAGTAAAAATGTAAGTCATTGTTAACTATAAGAGAGAGCAGAGCATCACTTCATAGCAAACTCAGATTGCTCCCTATAACAAGGCTCCGTTCCAGCTGCAGTATTACTGAACTTGCATTTGCCAAGAATTATTTGTAACTCAACAGTTTGACGGGGAGGAGGATTTCTGCCTCAAACAACGTGAGAAATATAAATCAAGAAGCCATACAAATTACACTGTCAAAGGGATACAATAGAGAGACAAATCCAAGGTGCCTCTACCTGGTGTAGGTAGAACAGCACAGTTCATCAACAAAAAGGGAGAAAACTCAGTGGAACCCTTACCCTGCTCCCCCCTTTACCTGCTCTGCAGGCAGCAATTCAGATGGCCATCAAGACCATAGACAGGCTTTCCTTTGAAAATCTGAGCTGCTGACAAGAGTTTTTCCTCAAAGGATCTAAGTAGGTCATAAACAGAAAACAAGACTCTGTCCCCATGTGCCTTCCATAACAGTATATCCATAGAGACCCTGCTAGGTGTAAGACTATGACCCATCTCCATAATGATTTAATCCTACCTACAATTTGTGTTTCCCAAGGCAGGATGCAATGGCACTACTCACATGACCAAAATCATCTTCACAGTCAAGTCCTTGCAACACCAAGGTCTGTTTGCTCAAAAAGCATTTTTCTTAACTCTGTTACTAATAAAGTCTCAAATCACTCAGGCCAAAAGAAGGTTAGAAATGTTACACAGTTATTTACCCTTCACGCTATTTGTGTGGCGTTCATCTCCCACAGCGCATGCCTTGCCCTTTTCACACTCCCTTCCTCATGCAGGAACACAAAGCTGTGATGTTTGGGTTGCAAACACTATTAAATGCCCCTCTTCAGCCCCCAACAGCATAGAAATATTTTCTTTTAAAGTTCAGATCAAAGCGTTTCTACTAATCCTAGGATTTATTAAAACAAACATTGCAGACATGAGATAGTCAACAGCGTCCCTTTTATAAGATTCTTTGGAGACGGTTCTGATTTCATGCTGTTTACTGATCCGCCCCTAATTAATCTTGATTTTCTGAGCTGCAAATTCAGCAAGTCCACCTGCTCCCTCCCCACCCAATGTCCCTTTCTCCCCAGTGTTGAGCTGTAATGGCAGCACCGCACAGCCCCTCTCCTAAGAACAAGGTTTGCATCCCCACGTTAAAAGACCATCTCACAGGCATTTGCAGCAAAAGTCTAGACTTTCCTCAGATGAGTAATTAAAACCAGTCATTAAGTGCTTTCAAGGAGTTTCATTGTCTTTATCCTTCCCTGCAGTCAAGGTAGTTGCCTTTGATCCAGTAACAGATCTGTGCGTATTTGAGGGGGGTGATGCGAACGGCTACATTGAAATCCTGTGGGGTGCCATTCATGTCCACCCACTGATGGCCTGAAAATATGCCAATAATTTTACGCTCCCATTTGTGGTCCTGCCTCTTCCACATCCTCACGTACACCCCAGAACCACTGGCACCCGGCTGGGCATCACACTGCTGGTACAACAGGTCATATGTTTCATCTTTGACATCACAGAAGCGGTAAACCAGGTTTCCTGGGCGATCATTGTCATAGCCAGAGAAGTGAATCCTCCCTCCAGGCAAGTGTCTTGCTGGTGGGCTCACACCTATCTTCATAAACTTTCTTTTATGAGGCTTCTTCAGCTCTAGCAAGGCATAGTCATAATCCATGCCAATGTCATTGGCATTGCCTTTGATCCAGCCTTTGGGGACGTGTGTCCGTTTCACTCGGATCCACTGGAATTTCATTTTCTCAGGCATTGCTGAGTTGGTGATATTGGCTCCTTTGCTACCATCTTTCAGTTTGGGCTTTAGGAACCCCACTCGCAGTTTCTGAGCACCTTTGACATAACTCTTGCCATCATGGATACAATGAGCTGCAGTAAGAACATGCTTTTCAGCCACCAGTGTGCCAGTGCAACCTGTAGATAGCTTCACCGATGTGGAGAATGGGTAGTTCAACAAGAAGTCTTTCCCAAAAATGCTAAACCGGCTGTCGTAGCCATAGATCTGCCTCTTAGTTCGAGATTTGCCTTGAGACCCATCACCACTGTTGCTCAGAATATATATGCCCACCTCTGTTTCAGTGAGGCTACCATTAGCATACAAGGTTTCATAGGACAGGTAGTTCTTTACTTCTTCGTAAGTTGGCAGAGGAGAGCTTTTGTGGCATGCTGGGCCACAGGGAGATATCACTTCCAGTCTGGCTTCAGCATCAAACTGTGGTTTGTCCAAGTTAAGGGTAGACTGTGGCAGGATAACTGGAACTCTGTAAGATGGCCAAGTTGGCTTCCAGTGAGAACTGGAGGGCATCACATCTTTAGCAGCACACAAAAGGAGGATTAAAGTGGACAAGCCTGCCATTCTGAATGCCAGTCTGTGGAAAGCAAAAGAAAGACCAATTACTCACCCAAACACATTGCAAGAGTAATCTACCTTGCTAACCAGGTATAAAATAGTAAGTGATTTGACTGGAGCCAACTATCATTAAGTACTTCTCTCAGAGTTAGACTAATGCCTAAATTTGTATCCTGAAACAAGTGCCCCAGGTTAACACTGAAACACCGGGCATTTAACCCTTAGGTGTGCTGAGCCACCAACTTCCAGCTGACCCCAGTGAGGAGTTACAGCGCTCGTCTTCACACAGAGTCAAGAAAATTCAGACTGTGAATTCCTGAACTGAGAAACCATAGCTCCTGCCAGAGACATCAAGCTGATGGCAGGAACAGAAGGGTGGACAAAGGAGATAACGTGGACAGGAGCTGGACTGCAGAACATGATCGTACGGGAGACTTGCTTCCCATTGCAACTCATAGCAGATGAAGTTTTCTGCTCCACGTAGCATTTGCTTTCCCTTAGGCTTGCACGAGAAAGGGTAGTGCCAGTACACGAGGCCAGCTAATGAACTGAATTTACAATTCTCAATGGAACCTTCAGTTAACATACTACCTTATTCCTTTAGAAACTCAATTAATTACTAATGCAACCCACCCCCCTCTGAGCACAGGGAGGCAAATGGAACTGTAAATGCGTTTATGAACCACAGGCAGAGCGCCTCAGACTGCAGAGAACAGCGTGCACAAGGACTGCGTCAAGAAAATGTGTAACTTTAGTTTATTTGAAAATTAGCCATACAGCTGAATCGCTGCAGGAGGCATTGCCCTGAGCAAGAAGGCAGGCAGGATCTCCCTCACACAAAGAGTATTCAAACAATACTTCACTATTATGTTCAGCTTACACATGTTTAAAATCCTGCTGAGGTTACTCTGATCACAACTGCGGGATCATTCTTGAAATACCTCAAACCAGGAAACCAAAGCAAATCACGCAGGAGATAACCACAGCTATCCAAGAATAAAATAGAAAAATCCTTCTTTCTAATGCTTTTTGTAGGAATACTCCATCCCTAAGCTTCACTGAAAAAGACTTCACAAGCTACGGACTCCTAAAGTCCAAAGGTGTTCAACCTGAACATTGCTACCCATTGTTGGTAGCATCCTCTTTGGGAATGGGGGTTAAAATTAAAGCAAACAGTATTCAGAACACCAATTGACTCATGCAGGTTATCAAAACATTCCCATTCCAAAAACCAGACGTCAGTGAACAGAGCTGATGCTACTGATGCCCACAAAGGCAGGTACTGACTCTTTTCCCAAGTAACAAGTGATAGGAGAAGAGGAAATGGCCTCAAGCTGCACCAGGGGAGGTTTAGACAGAACATTAGGAACAATTTCTTCTCCCAAAGGGTGCTCAAGCATCAGAACAGGCTGCCCAGGGCAGTGCTGGAGTCACTGTCCCTGGAAGTGTTCATAAACCATAAATCATAGAATCAAGATCTGATTCTATCAAAATCAAATCTATCAAAATCAAATCCATATCTAATCAAAACCATGTCACTGAGAGCCTACACAGGCTCTCAGTGACATGGTTTAGTGGCAGACTTGGCAGACCTGGGGTAAGAGTTAGACTTGATGATCTTAAAGGTCTTGATTCTATGATTCTTCCAGAAGTGACCAGACATTCTCTTTGCATTTTCTTCTTTAATAAACAGAACATCTTTAAAGTGATGCATGTTGTTCTAGAAGGGTTAAACTCTATAGAATGTGCAGCTTTATACCTGATGGGCAAGTCATGCTGGAAAATACAGGCCATTTTAAACATGAATCAGAATTGCATCACTTTGGATCTCCCAAAAGTGGAAAATATTTGCTTAAGTATTCTAGGAAAATCATCAGCTCCTCTGGCTTCTTCCATGGCAGAGATTAATATTGGATGTTGCTGGGTTTTGCAAGCTATAAAATGAGATAGATAGGCTCATGTTGGTGCAAGGATGGCCCTGCTTTATTATCAAACATACACATGAATAACAGTGATTACAAAAACGCAGAAAAAAAGAAGGTAACAGGGACAAATGATACTATTCCATCCCCACAAAGACAATATACACTAGCACAAGTCAACTGTTAACTGTCCTACCTGTGACAAAGGGCTGTATGCAGAAATGTTCACTGGTCTCCCAGTTAGAAGCTGACAGCAGACTAAATCCAAGTTATGCTGTGCCTTGGGTAGCAGATCCCATCATTAAGAGAACATATTTATAAGCAGTATGCTCTCATCTGCCTCATACCAAAGTCATTCCCACAAGTTACATTTTAAGTGTTCCTGATAAAAGAATATTCATCTAAACTGCACCACTCACTCATGCTGCTTCTTGGATCTAAAAATCATCCATGCTCACAGAGCCAGTGCTGGCCTTTGGCTGGTTTATTTAGCTAGCAGGGGGAAATCAGAAGTGTCTTGTCAGTTGCTATTTGCACAAGCAGCAAGATTCCCTCGTGGTTGTCAGCACAGAGACCTGATGAAGGGGCTGGGTGACCGAAAACTTTGCTGCTTCCTCAGAGAGCATCATCTGGGCTGAGAAATTACTTTTCCCTGCAATATCCCCACCATCAGCCCTGCAGCAACGCCAGCACTGGAAAGGCAGTTTCAATCAGTAGAGGGCAGTCGTCCTACGAAAAGAGCAAGAGAGCAGCTGGGACTTAAACTGATCCCCCAGAAAAGGCTTCGGGAGACGGTATCTGTGCTGTGCTCTAAAGTGGTCCTTACTCTACTTTGTGCCTCTGAGCGAGCCTTCCCACACCCCTCCCCTGCTGCTTCTGTGCTATGATCACGCTGATGATAAATGTGATAATAAAATAGCCTTTTCATCAGCTATGAAACTTTGCTGTTATGTCAAATGCGATTCAAACCTAATAAAATGCAGTTTTGAGTATATACCGGACCGTAGAAGCTAAACAGTGCTCACAAGTCAAAGCATTTACTTAAGTCTTCATAGTTATATCGCATCTGGAGACAGAAATGCTAATAAATCAGCTCTGGGGTGCAGTAAAGATAATATATATGGCTTACTTATAACAAGATGCCAAAATAGAGCATAGTACCTCTTTCTGTGGAGATGCCTCCTCTTTGAAAAATAGTTAAGCAGAAAAATTAAGGAATATAAATAATGTAAAATATAATCTAAATGTAAAGAGAGACCTACCAGTTACGCTCTTCTTTTCTCTTTTCCTGTTTCAAACAAAACCCCAAAAGCAGAAAAAAAACCCTCCAGGGTTAACACCCTCTGTGTCCAGCTACATACTCGTGTGTGACCCTGAGAGATGTTCTCAAACAGAACAAACCAGTAAGAAGCAAGGACTTCCCCCAGCAGCTATCACAAACCGATATTGAATGAATTACAACGTGCGGCTCTACTGTAGCACTGCTCTTCTGTTCCTATTTAAACTGTGTCAAAAACTCAATCCACCCTTTGACTCAGTACAAAGCCCCGCTCTCATATCCAGCCTCGGAACCCCCTAGAAAGCGATTTGTACATAATCACACTTGCTAATGGCATTAAAATGGTTTAGAGAATGGAAACAGTGACAGCTACCCCGTGGCTCCCCACACTGCTGAAACACTTCGCAGACACATTTTCCTGCCTGCTATGGGCATTCACACCCTGAGAGAAATGGTGGTGAAAGAGAACTGCCTTGTTCGGAAAGGGCATGAATCATTTTCTAATAAGCAAGTAATTTTTCTGGAAGAGTTCACCACTTCAGGGGTGGTTCTCCTAGTAAGATGGTAAATAACAATAAATCTTGTAACATCCAGTAGGAAAGCCTGAGAACCGAACAGGCTCCATTACATTTTGGAAATGAAGAAAGTTTTTCCACGGAGCTGGAAGCCAGAATGATTAACACGGCAAAAGAAAACAAACGGAGAAAGGAAAACCAAGACAGCAGGAGGGAAAAACCTGCCCAGAACCAAATTACAAAGGTGAACTACAGCACTGCCACTGCCGTGCCAAAATACCTCCGCTGCTCCTCTTAGTCACTGAGAACTTGTCAAAACACAGCAACAATGATTGAGGTCTGCTTTAAAGAAGTACAGAATCCTTACAGCCATCAAAAGCCAACATCTCTATTAGCCTGAGATGCTGGGGGTGGTGTGAGCTACCCTGCCTTACCCGCTGTAAGAAGAGACGTCTCAGAAAACCTGAAACCAGCTTTGGTACCGACAGGCCAAGGGGGTCTGTTAACACGCACAACGGGTATCCTGAGACGTGTGTCAGTGACACGCACACAGGAAAGGGATTGTGGTGCGTGTTTACCACTTAGTCTGATTCCTACGGAGTGGTTTTACTGCCTCCTTTCTTTTCTCTTTCCCTCGTGGAAAGCAGAAAGACCACGGTACAAGAGCACGCTGACGGTCAGCTGGAATACAAGCTGTGAACAAGGACACGCATCCCCAGCGCTATCAACCACCCGAGCGACAGGGCAGGAGCCGAACAACCCCCGCAGGCTCCAGCAGCCGCTTCGCTGAACACATCATCATGTACTTAAGTAAAACCCCCCAAATACCGATGTTTTCGCTCGCGGAGATGTACCGAAGTACCGGACTGCAGCGGCTTAACCCAGAAGCTCCTTCTGACGCCCCCCGAGTGCGAAAGGCAGCAAAGGCGAATCTTTTGTCGGCTGTTTTATCAACCTCTTCGAAGTTGGTCACCGCCAGCAGAGAGGAGCGGGGCTCACCGGGGGAAGCGGGACGGGCGGGGAACGGCGGCTCTCTCCATCCCCATTGTCCGCCCATTGCTCCCCCGGTGATGGGAGCGGGTTAAAAGCGCAGGTCTCGTCCCGCACAAGGACAGCGGCTCCCGCAGCCGGGCTGCGCCGCACCAGACTCCCCTGTGTCCCCCCCCCGGGTGACCCGCACCCTCTGGAGCCCGCTACCTACCAGCTCCCCGCGGCGGCGGCGGGTCCCGGAGCCGCTCAGGCAGGTGGCGGGGTCGGTCCCATTCCTCCAGCCGGGAGCCTTCCCTCCGGGGCGCGCTCCGAGCGGGGCGGAGCTGCGCGGGGCGGGGCGGAGCGGTGCCGACCGCAGGTGGATCCCGCCGCTGCCGAGCCCCGTTCCCCTCCGCTTCCCTTCCCCGCCCCATAGCCCGCCCTTGGGGGCCGCGCAGGGGCTACGGCCGAGGCCGCCCCTCGGCTCAGGCCGCCGCCCCAGTGCGCCCTTCAGGGCGGCACCCCCTTGTTTTCCTCTTTTGGTACCGTTTTCATTGATTTCCTGGGGAAAAACATACTTTTTTGGCTCATCTTCGGTTTTATTCGCGGGGTCCTGGCACTGTGGGCAGCTCAGGGATCGCCATCCCCTCACCACAGTGGTGGCCCGGACACCTCAGAGGGTGAACCCCTGGGGTCCCTCCCGCCATTACAGGGCATAAGGATCTTTGTGGTCTGTCACCTCTGTTGCCTCATGTTTGAACTTCATTGTCAGTCACATTCTTTGCACTGGTTTTAATTACTCATCCTTCTTGAATCCTTATAATGATAGCTGGCAAGAAAAGAGATGAGGGGAGCCAAGAGGGCAAAAACTCCTGCAATGTGTTTTAACTCCACAAGAAACATCCATAGAAGGTTTTGCCAGAATTCCCAGCTGATCACCATTACCCCAGAAAGGAAACAGGAATTTCACAGGAATCAGCTTATTCCCTGCCTTTTACTGACCTCTTCACTCCAATTCTACCTTTAGGAAGGACCAGGAGAGCTTGAAGCGCAGCAAAGCTCTGCCTCATGGACCCTACATGAGTAGCTGAGATGCTGCAGGTTCTTACATTTTTAGATGTGATTTCTCTAATTTGCATTTATTGGGGCTTAGAAGTACTCCGGTCTGTGGAAAGGTAATTTTTAATAAATTGTAGGGAAAAGCATGTGCTATAAAAGTCATAACTACCCAGACAAGTCTGACTCAACTATGAATGATTAGAGGAGAATTGCAATGGGAGGGAGAGGTCCCCTGGGTAGAAGGCAAACAGCAAAAACACAGCTGGAGAATACAACTGGTATTGAATACAGCTGGTATTGTATGTAACTGATATTGAATACAGCTGGTATTGTATACAACTGATATTGAATACAGCTGGTATTGTATACAACTGGTATTGAATACAGCTGGTGTTGTATACGACTGGTATTATATACAGCTGGTATTGAATACAGCTGGCATTGTATACAACTAGTATTGCATACAACTGGTATTGCATACAACTGGTACTGAATACAGCTGGCATTGTATACAACTAGTGTTGCGTACAACTGGTATTGAATACAGCTGGTATAGAACACAGCTGGTATAGAACACAGCTGGTATTGCATACAGCTGGTATAGAACACAGCTGGTATAGAACACAGCTGGTATTGAATACAGCTGGTATAGAACACAGCTGGTATAGAACACAGCTGGTATTGCATACAGCTGATATTGTATACAACTGGTATTGAATGTAACTGATATTGAATACAACTGATATTGTATACAACTGGTATTGCATACAAGTGGTATTGAATACAGCTGGTATTGCTTATAGCTGGTATTGCATACAACTGGTATTGAATACAGCTGGTATTGCATACAACTGGTATTGTATACAACTGGTATTTTATGCAACTGGTATTGTATGCAACTGGTATTGCATACGACTGGTATTGAATACAGCTGGTATTGCATACAACTGATATTGTATGCAACTGGTATTGAATACAACCGGTATTGAATACAGCCGGTATTGAATATAACTGAGTCTAGTGACATTGGTTCAGCTGCTCTTGGTCACCAAGAAAGATCACGCAACAGTGATCTTTCTTTAGATTCAGCAATACCATACTAATAGGTCCCTTCCTTATCTCATTCTTGCCTTCTTGTCTCCCACTGCCAAGGAAGCTTTTCCCTGTCCATCTCCACTGTTTTTCATGGATGGAGGAATTGGCTTATGGCTTGGTAGGGGAGAAAGTGTTGTGAGGTTTGGTGGTGAGGCGCTGGCACAGGTTGCCCAGAGAAGCTGTGGCTCCTGCATCCCTGGCAGTGTTCAAGGCCAGGCTGGAGGGGGCTTGGAGCAACCTGCCCTAGTGGAAGGTGTCCCTGTCTGTGGCAGGGAGTTGGAACTGGATGAGCTTTAAGGTCCCTTCCAACCCAAACATTCTGTGATGCATAGCAGGAGTCAGGGCTGAGGACACGGTTCAGGTGAGTTCTTGCTTTCCATGGGCATACAACCTCTTCTCTCACAAGGGATGTGGGAGCTCCAGGGCCTCCCAAGCTTTTCTTTCCAAGGTCATCCCACCAACAAGGCCTCAAGCACTTTTATGAAAAAGTACAGATTGCCCAGCAGTCACTTCTAGATGACTGGAAACCCTTCACTGAACAATTCTTTCCATGTTCCTCTCCTGCTCTAACTCAAATGTTTCAGCCTTCCTCTACCACACCGCTGTTTTCAAGAGTCTCGGTGGGAGATAAATACCAGCATAATTGTTTCCTTCTTTGTATGCTTTCCCCCGTTTTTTCTCTGCAGTGACTGTGAATAAATTCTGACTAAAGAAGGACTGTTTGATCTCCAGACACAAGTTCAAATAGACACAATCCTAGAGACTCATAGAAATGTTTACAGCAGACAGGGGGGCAGAGGTACAAGACACTGCTAAGATACATATGGTGGGATTCATCTCACTTAACTGTGGGGGTTTGGATGCCATGGGCTATCCGTGATACAATACAGGACCACAGGTCTTTCCCATCTGGAAGTCAGTGCTGGAAAAGATGAATGCCCCCCATCCAAAGAAAGTGTCTGTTAATGTCCATAAAGACATTCCACTACACTTCTTGTGGATTCCTGTGTGTCTCTGTCTCCCTATGACTGACTGCTGCCTCTCTACTTCTGATTATGGGAACAGATAATCATGGGATTATGGAATGGTTTGGGTAGGGAAGGACCTTAAAGTTCATCTAGTTCCACCCCCCTGCCATGGGCAGATTATAAAACGTTATGTGCCTATATGTACAAAGGATAGATGAATAGGAGCCGCCAGGCTTGGTGCCTACAGAACTCCTCCCTAGAATGAAACCTTAAAGAGATTGTTGGGCAAAAGCTTTTTCACATCGAAAGGAGCACAGAGGAATGTTTAGTTTGAAATTTAGATACAAGACATTTGGTTGCTGTAAAAACCTGTAGATTTTTATGACTTTTGAGCTGTATACATTGAGCCATAACCTCAGAAAAGACAGTTTGCCTGGCCTAAGAAAAACAATGAACCCCTGTCCAGTTCTCTCCAGGAGCTAAAGGCAGAATCTAATGGTTTAGCTTCCTAATTCAAAAGAGGGGGGAAAGAAACAATTCTTAAGAATCAAGAGCTCTGGTGAAATTGGGCTGCAGAAGCTTCTTTAAACAGAGAGTGAAGTCCAAGACCTGAGTGTTACTGTGAGCCATTGTTGAGGCAATAAGTGACAACCTACATAGTAAGAGTGAAGAGGTATTAGCTGCACTATATTGTCAAGTGATAACACACATGCTGACTTTTCAGCACCTTGTGAGTAAGCTAAAATGAAACAGTCTACAGGTGGGAGCCCTAATGAATGGCACTGTCAGGGGATGATTCCTCACGGTTGAAGAAATCTTTCATTCCCCAGGGAAGTGAAGTAACCTGGCATTATGGGCCTGTGCCAGATTCCACTGCAGACAATAGAGTGATTTCAGAAGCCACTAAGTCTGCAAGGAAGACTGACAACCCACAATTGGCTTAAATGAGTCCTCCTATTGCTTGCTGCTCGTGTAGTGCAGCAAAAAAGACTTTGGAGTTCTCCCTGCTCTGGCAGCTCTCCAGCAGGCTCCTCTGCCTTCCCTCGGATGAGACCCCTGCTCACAGATGCTCTGTTTCCCAAAGCACTTCCTAACTGACGAAGGAAGAAGTTAAAGGTGAAGAGAATCATAGAATCATAGCATGGTTGGGGTTGGAAAGGACCTTAAGATCATCTAGTTCCAACCCTCTGCCATGGGCAAGGACGCCTGACACTAGACCATGTCACCCAAGGCACTGTCCAGCCCAGCCTTGAACACTGCCAGGGATGGAGCACCCTTTGAAAACAGTCTATTTCGAAGGCAAGGATGATGCAGACTGGGGGTTCGGAGAAGCAAGTCTTATCCCCATCTCTCCTCTTACTTCACTGCAGGACTTGGGGAAGGCTCTGCTGCACCAGTTCCCAACCTGTGCAATGAGCATGAGAGCATGCTCTGTCTCAGTGCAGTATTACAATGATAAAGACAGTAGTGTTGTATACTCACTGTGATGGTGGGAAGGAGAAGGCCAGACATTTGCCTCATATATGTTGCACCAGAAGATGATACCACCCAGAGAGAACGAGCTCTTTTGCTCTGTTTTTCCGAGACTGTGGACATGAGGGTGGTGGCGGAGGCACGTAATTCCCAGAAACAAGATGCCTTTACTGTCAGCTCTTAAAGAAAGCACGTGAGGACTGAGATTCTGAATTGTCTGGTTTAGGAAAGATTGCTGAGTGGGAAAACTGACAACTGAATGTATACAATGTCTTTCCTGTGCTGGTAAAAGCCTTATCACCAGTGAGTGTGACGTGGTGGAACAGGGTGGAGGGCTCCATGCTTGGGGAGGATTCCCCTGCCCAAATAAAGACAGCTCAAACCTAGGCATGACCACTCCAGATCCCTTTCGCCTTAGGCCTTGAAGGGCGACCTCCGAGGGCGACTTATATCCTAAAACAGGATATAAGATAGGCTGGACAATCATTCCTTAAAAGCACTCATTTCCTTCCATTGTCTGTTAGGAGAGGTTAAATCTGACTTTTTGATGCCTAGAGTCACATGAAGTGAATCCCACTCACTGTGTTCATCTTCCTTCTGGGTGAACAGGGATATTTGAACTTCTAGTTGCAAGTCATCCTAACAGGGGAAGGTTTCCACTGCACTTCTCCACCTGCAGACACAACTGTGTGATTAAAGCTTTGCCTGAGACAACTCCAGCCTTGCAGAAAGTTTGTAGAATTCTTGTAAACCTAATCTACCACTAAATGGGAAATAGAATAAGTAAGATTGGACTGAAAATACAGTACTTTAAGGAATAATTTTGTAGTTCCTCCCCCCAGAGTCTCAATTGAAAGGCTTATTGGGCTTATCTACATCTGTCAGGCACAGCATGGGATTCTCTAAATACCCACTTGAAACAGAGCATATTATGTAGAAATTTTTGGTCAAGCTATGAGATGCATAGAAAGAAGAAAATGAAGAAGAGCATGTTGAATTCAGCTTAGTTCAAAATTCACAGCTATATATGTTATCTATGCTCTTAACTATACAGATCTTAATTACTGCTGATCATATCACTGAAAACATTTCTGACAAGTGATATTTAAGCTAACAGTGCCCTTTTCATTTCATGATAGTGAAAACTTGTTGAAATAAAACAGGCATCTGGATTTGCTTCAACAAGACTGAGATTCTTGTAAGATATTGCATAGCCATCATTTGGGTAAACAGCATATCAATACAGTGAAGTGATCCCAAAATAGCACCTTAAAAACAAAGCACCCACTGCAACTGCACTGCTTGAGAACTTCAGGAATTTCCTGAAGAAGGGAATCTTCAGTGTTATGCAAAATTGGATCACATTCATCACTACTGTTTTTGTTTTCATGCTAGTAGGTTTCAGTGCTCCATCTGGTGGGTTTGAATCCACTATGTAGACATCTAAGAATAGTGAGCTATAACATTTTATAAGTGCTGTATATGACCAGGAAGTTATTGTATAGTTAGAAAGTCAAGGAGAGTATTAAGAGTGCTTTGCAGCTCCTGCTGGAGATCATACCTCATGCTCAGCTTCTTTAAAGAGAAGCCCATGTCCAATGAACAAAGCAAAGGAGAAGGATCTTGGTACAGTGGGAGCCCTCATCTGCAGAGCAGGCAAGCTGGGCATGGTGTTTGGTCAAAGCTCTCACCATCTGCCTGTCAGCCTTTGCAATGGTGTTCCTCCACTTATGCTGGGAAAGGCCTTTCCTAGTCCTGTTGTACAGTGACGACTGGTAGGATTTCTAATAAGATCCTTGAGCTCAGACTTGGTTTGATGTGTGGCTATGGTGCAGCTGGGATGAAGGCACCATGACTTTAATGGTGTGAATCATGAGGGACCACACCATATTTCAGACTATGTTCTGGCAGCACAGACAGACATGCAGTTAAAACTTCCATCAGGGAAAGGAAGGGTTGAAGGTGGTGTTTTTGGCAAGATGGATGCAGGCTCTGTGGAAACACCTAAAGCAGGTGTATCTCCCCAGCTTAAGCAGACAAAGGAAAATCAGGCGGGGATTGGGACAGTTTTCATAGTGGATCTGCTTTAATTTCTTGTTCAAATAAGTCTTTGCTGCTATAATTTCTGAGCCCATGTAACACCTGTGAATCAGTGCTCCTGATAGAATGAACACAGGGGTCCAGGGTGCACAGGAAAGCTGTTCAGCTATCACAGCCAGCACAGGGGGCTGGCTGGTAGGGACCTCTGGTCTGAAACATGGAGGGGAGTCATGGTGAAGCCAGGGGAGGTCAGTTATGATTAGCTTGGGAACAAGTAAACCAGATTAACCTTGGCTAATTTTAATCAGCTAAAAACTATGCCAGTAGCCTAAGGAAGGCTGCCTTATAAGTCAGAAGAGAGGAGGCATCTCCAGGGGGCAATCCACCCCTGCCATGTTAGATGATGCAGTTACTATGGATGAACTGCAGTCTGGAATTATTTTCTCTTGGGTCTCATAGAGGCAGCTCATGTGGAGAGGACTTTTGGCTTTTACAGTTAGATGGCAATTCAGAGTTAAGTACTCTTCATCAGAGAGTTGCTCTTGGGTGACTCTTGTTGACATCTTGTCAAGATGAGCATGGCTTGTTTTCCATATCTAGCACATCCAGCTATAAAAACAGCAATGAGTTTTCCCTAAATAGGCAACCTGTTTCATTAACCTGTGATCCCTTCCCTTCCCTCGTGGCAGATGACATCTTTCATTTGTAGGCCCATAATTGGGATTTTATGCTTCTCAGCTGTGACTGCAGCTGCAGCACTGTATTTAGTTCTGGCTACCTAGTTTCATATGAGACAAACACAAAGTGGAGGTGATTAAGAAAACAAAAAAGCAAGAATAATTAAAGGTAAATAAAGAAAATGGGTATAGTTTATCACAGATGAATCTAACAGTCTACACTTGCAGTGTAGAACATATAGGGCCCTAAGGAGGAATTATTTCACATGGTACTAAAGAGTATCATGACAAGAGCTATAATGCAATGAGATAAGAAGAGACATATTTGGGCTAAATGTTACCAGAAAAATTTCTGACTGTGTGAACTGGTTGTGAAACAGTATCCCAGGGGATTTCCTCACCCCCGAGGGTATATAAACTGTGTAAGGCAAAATATTAGGAAAGGGAACAATCCTGAATATTGCATAGCATTTAAGTAATCCAATATGTCTTTCTCAGCACTAATTACTGCAATCTACAGTTCAAAGCCTAGGAGATAAGAAAACCATTTGATGACATGTCTTGCAGAGACACATCCCATGAGGAGTATTAATAGCAAGTCTGGATTTCTTATAACTTATTTCTGACACAGTGTGCCTTTGAGTGCATTTTGAAACTCAAAGATGAGTGTCTAAAAACAGCCTTGTGTGCTCCACACTACATACCAGGTACTCACTGGTGGTCTGTAAATATTTCCTCTCCCACAAGTACTTAGCAAAAAAAGCCTATTTCTGAATGTCGGGTCTATGTACTTAGTCTGCAGTCTTTCAGTTCAGCTGGGTTCCCTTCTGCAGCAAGGAGGCAGATTTAAGTGGAAGAATTTCATTTTTAATGGCACATATACAGGCTCACACAGCCAAATCAGATGAAGATATAGATACTACAGACATGAGTCCAGGACCAGGTCCACACCAGGAGCAGAGTGATGCATCAAACTTATAAATACTTAGAATTTCACTTTCTCACACTCATTGAAAATATGAACCAAGTCAAGCAGGGTATAGCTAGCTGCCTGCATTTAGCAGGCAGTTGACTGCCTAAGGCAGTTAATCTGAGAGGCATCCCATGTAACTCCATGGCATCATTCCATGGTCACCTTGGCAGAAGACTTCCTGGGACAGGAGTGAGCAGGGTACCCGAAGTACCAGCTTTTGCTCTACCTTAGGTGCTGCAAAACATTTTGGTCTGCCTTCACTTAATAGTCAAGTTACCCACAGGAAGGGTTTCATAGCTGGAAGGAAGCACAGTGCTCTAGCCTGGGATCCTGCACTACCCAGTGGACTTCTCCGCCCCTGGTCACTAGTCTTGTTTGAGCTAGAAGGACATTTTAAGGAGCAGTCAGCCCTGAGCTAAAAATGGTCAGAGTGTAGGTATACATTACAGCCTTTGGTTCATCATTGTCTAGTTATTTCTATTTATGTTTCAGCTGTTTCTCAAGATACCTTATGGTCAAAGGCCTTAAAAGTCTGAGTATACTCTATCAGTATAACAACTGTTATCCTAAAACTTGCAATTTCATCGAAAGCAGTATTTTTCTTTGACAAAATCTGCTTCCATAAGTCCTAATTACTTTAATACTTTGTGAAGTATATCATCAATCTGGTCATGTCACCTGAGATTGGAATCAAGCAGAAAAGCCCAAAGTTACCTGGATAATTCAATCTATCCCATTCCAATACTCATGTAACCTTTGCTTTTTTCCAGAGGAATTTGTCTTATGTTGTTTACCAGGTATTATTTATTTATTTACTGTGTTGTAGCTGGGTTGGCAGCCCTGAGCCATACAGCAGGATGATTTCCTAAGAACTTACTCATGTTCCTTACTCTAACTGAAGAGGTGGGTTGGATCAAGTGAAATAGGGTGAGACACAAGAGTTTGTGTTATACAGGACTTAGATAATCCTGTGCATCTTTTACTGTATCAATCTGAAACTATGAAAGGCATGAATCATGATAAATATGATGTCCTGATACAAAAGGTGCAACATCTATATGTGACTCAAAGTATGCTAACTTATTTACTGATACACACCATTAACGTGTTTTAAAATAAATACTTAAGAAGCACTTGTTAAATATTTCCTGCATTGCCAGCATGAAGGAATAAGGACACAATTCTCCATTGTACTGCAACAGGCATGATTATAAATGGAAAGGCAGTTTTAAAATAACAATTTCTCTATTATGTCTCATTAAAAGCCAGCGGTTTGCTACCAGCAATGAACACAGAAGGGTCTGTGACAGCAATGCTCCAAGTTATGCTTTGTCTAAGTGTACATTGCTTATAGTATTATTCCGGTAGCTGCTGACCTGCTCCATTTTATGACTTTGGAACAAACTCGCTTTCACCCTTGCTGTAAAGCTAAGCACATTTCCCTGAGAGTCCTTAGTAAATAATGGCCATATCTCCATTTACAAGAATAGAATGGGGCAGAAATTCCTCACTGAGCCTGTGGGGCTGGGCAAGCCACCACAAATGTTTAAATATTTGATTGGAGAGAAGCCAGCTTTTGAATGTCATGGACAGTGGCCAGTGCCAAGCATCCAATTCTACTGCAGGACCCGAACGTTTGAGCTGGAGCTAATTGTTTACCCAGTCTGTCTGCCCGGGCAAACAAGATCCTCGAAGCTCGTTGTTGAGAGTCTGCCCGGATCTCCATTCCTCAGCTTTATGTACTTATTAGGTGTATGATAAAGGGGGGCATGAGGCAAGCACAGACTTTAACAAAGACAGGGGAATGCCAGGCCTGGACAGAATGGAATCAGTGTGCGGTGAATGCTCTTGTTCTGGATGTGAATATGGAGTTTCTGTTGTGAGGGTAGGTGAATAGCAGAAGGAGGGTGAGGTGAATTTGAGTTCCTCGTACTGAACTCTGCAAGGAAAGCCAAGAGCTGACTGAGCCCTAATTAGGACTTGACAGCCTGATCCTGCAGGGAATATTCTCACTGATATAAATGGGAGCTCTGTCTGATGAAGAACAGTAATGTATTATATGGCTACATATATTAGTTCTATTTCTTCAGATTACATGGTCTATCTGCCTACGTTTGCACAGTTACTGGCAGAACATGGAATAAAGCAAACATCCTCTGAACCCCTGTTCAGTAGGCAGTGTTCATTTAATTAGGTTTCTCAGCTACATCCCTAAACTTAGTACTTAACTCACCTTTGAATTTCATACTCTATCATATTCCATATTCCTAATAGCAGTTTCAGAGATCCCATAATACAACCCCATGTGACACTCGGTGAAGGACAGAATGTTTAATTTGTCTCTAATGTGCTTGAGGAGATAAAAATAGATTTGTGGAGCTGATTTCCTTTTTTTTTTTTTTGCTGGGAATTAATTGAGGGAGAGGAAGCAAAGGAAAAGCAGAGCTGGAAAACAGCAGCTTTTGAGGTTAAACTGGTTCTCTTTTAGGAAGTTATCTCAGGAGCTATTTGTTACCTAATGTCATAGTTTGAAAGAGGTTCAATTTAGGCAACAATCTCTGTGATTTCTGTAGCATCAGAAGGACCTCTTCTGTACCAGCAGCCCTACTGCTTTAGCACAGGGCAGTCCCCATGCTGGGGCAAGAGGACCCTCTGGTCTCCCTCCCTCTCTCAGCCTCTGGCCTTTTTGCTGAGACAGCCGATAAATATGTCAAAAAGTGGTACTGCTGGAAGACTGAATTTGGATTACAAGCTCACGTCTCCGAACTGCCAGCTGGCAATAACTCCGGTTGCTGCTGCCTTGGGCCTGATTTAATGCCTGACAAAAGGGGAAAGCTCCATGTGTCACTGGCCCTGTCAAAACACCCCTCTGGCTATATTTTCTAACCCACTGAGGAAGGCTTTAAAGTACATTCAGTTGTGGATGGAGATGAAATCACAGAGGAGACAGGGCAATGGGGGGGGGCCTCACACTCCTCAGAGGTAGAGGACATCCTGGGGGATTCCTGCATACTGATACACACCGGCTTGGAAAGAAATAGGAGAAACTGGAGGTTTGTGCAGCTGCAGAGCTACACCATGACTGCAACGACAGAGGTGTGATGGGATGTTTGCATGGCTGGTGTGAGGAGATGCACACAGTTGGAGCTGTAATACATGAATAGTCATTCTTTAGACCATGAAATACAGAGAAGACAGGAAGGAGGCTGTGCTCAGTGCCAAGGAGACCTCTGACGTGCAGGATATGTAGGTATTTCCAGAGGTCCTTTATAATAGAATCATAGAATCACGGAATCCCATACTGGTTTGGGTTGGAAGGGACCTTAAGGCTCATCCATTTCCAACCCCCTGCCACCTTCCACTAGAGCAGGCTGCTCCAAACCCTGTCCAACCTGGCCTTGGGCACTGCCAGGGATGGGGCAGCCACAGCTTCTCTGGGCACCCTGTGCCAGCGCCTCAGCACCCTCACAGGGAAGAATTTCTCCCCAGTGTCTAATCTAAATCTCCCAGCTAGCAGTTCAAAGCCACTTTACACTTTTACTTTACAAAGAAAATTTCTCGATAATGCATTTTCCTTGTAGGATTCTTCTTCAGCCTCACAGGTCTCTCATCAGGAGGCCAGGCTCGGTTGCTCATTTGTTCGTTTTCCCATGTCAGAGTTTATTCCCCTGCATTATTCTAGAAAACATTTTTCCCTCCTGATCATGTGCTGAAAGTGATAAAATTGGAATTACAAAGACAGTACTGAGAAAAGTTCCTGACATCCTCTGCTAAAAAATCACTGGTGCCTGGGAATTCCAGTCAGATTCAGTTCTCATTTTGATAGACTCAGTCAGTTGTTTCTTGCAGGCACTGGATTTATAGAGGGAAAGAAGGCAACCTAGGGAACAGGTTTTCTGCACTAGAGGTAGGCTGAATGGCAATAAACAAATGATGACATGAGATATGTAAAGGCAACTGTGCTGATACTTTTTGTCTGCCTTCTCTGGTCTTCCCACAGTAGGATCTGGATCATCATATGGAAAAAAAAGGCCACACAAACTAGGAACTATGCACAATGTTGTCATAAGGGAATAAGACCAAGTTACCTGCAGCTGAGAGATGCAATTTGAGAGTGTGTATGGGTGCAGTGCAGGGAGCAGCCAGCACTCTGGGAGGCAAAAAGGAGCCGCTGGGATACAGCAATCAGATCCAAATCACAGGTGAACTTGAATAGCTCAAGGACAAGGAGCCAGTGGCCAGGCAGGGGTTTGTGCCAACAGTTCTAAAATGTCATCTTGCTCCGTAGTTGGGGATACTTTATCTTTTCTGGGTCAGGCAGCCCAAAAATATCCCTCTGGTGAGAACAGGTGATTCCAAACCTGGCAGCTCAGCTGGTTCCATGCCTATGTATATACACGGCCGACCCACTGCATCACAAGGCAAGGATGGAGGTATCTGCAGGAGTGGTAGCAATGAGGATTCACAGCTCGTCTAATCCAGAGGTCAGGACAAGCTGTGAGCAGTGCTGAGAAGGGAGCAGGTGCCTCTGCAATCACCCCTAGGTAAGCCCTCATTGCCAAAAGACAGCTTATTGCCCTGTCACAGATACTAATGATCTGACATCTTCTCCTCAACACTGGAGACTTTCTTATTGGCAAAGTATCTCTATGGAAAGCTTTCATCCACCTATTTGCTGGATTGTACCAAGCACGCACATGTATATAAGTGTGTGTGTGTGTATATATATGGATAGGTTAGCCGCGTCTCTCACTAGACTGTGTTGACACTGTATAAAAGCAAACCAAAAGACGTTTTGACATGATATCTGGGTTGTCTCAGAAAAAGAGCCACACATTTATTTTATCTTTGTCTACATATATCAAGTCACAACTATAACTAAAGCATCTACAAGTGCCTCTAAATAGCCTGACCGCGTATTTTCCCTGTTTCATCTACATTTAAACATCCTCTCCAACAGAGCTGACTTTGATGATGTTTTGGGTTAACTTCTTTGACTGATTATTCATTTCACAACAACTTGTCTCCAAACGTATTTTCTTTTATACTACATTATATTAGTACTCCAAAAAGCTAAAGTCAGAATAGCATTCTTTGTTCTTACCGTAATAGAACCAGCATTAAAACATTGTTGGCATTTCTTGTGGAATGGAAACTTGAGGTTTCAGCTAGATCTGATACCATCTGTTTCACAGCAAGGCAGAAAAGTTTCCCTTATATCTATTCCCTTTATTATTTTAATATAGACTAAAACTTTAAGCACCTGCTTGGTAGAATCCAGCTGTATTCCCATAAAAGCAGGGAGACATGGCTATGTCATAAACCTCCATGAAAAATATGCTTGGAAATCAGACAAATGCACTTCCAGCCAAAACCAGTCAATAGATATTTTGTCTCTGTTTGCTGCTCTCATTAATTTAAACTTCACATGTCATGGGGAGGAAAATGGAATACATTATCACTGGCGAGCGGGGCTGGCAAGCTCTCTCAGTACACTGGATGGAGCCAGAAATGATGTGCACAGCTCCACTTAACACCCCTTTGCTTCACTGAGTGAACTTCCTCCTCGTTTTCTGTGTGTTGGAGGAATGATTCTGCCCAGTCTTGTTATTTATAGCCACGACAAAGCCAAAGTATTTGGAGGTTTTGTATCTGATGAAATACAACTCACAGTGAGGAACCCAGAACTAAAGCACCTTCTAGCAGAGAACCATTTGCTCAGTCTTGGCCAGTTGTGAGCTGGAAAGAATAGCCAGTTTTCCCATGCCAAGTGAAGGTGAGAGAGGGCAGCAGTTTAGCTTGTGCCACATATCTTTTCCACAGTCCCAAGCCAAACCACTGCTATAGATTTCCCCCCTCCCTCCCACTCGCTGGACTTTCTAACGTGAGAAATATCTTCCCATGGAAAGCAGTGGTTGCACAGCCACATGGGATCCTGCCTTACTCATACTGCTGGCTTCTGTCTCCTTTTTATGGAGTCGGGCAGAGATGCCAAAGTTACCCTCTGGCTGAGATCCCTCCTGGAAGCAGCAGCAGCAGAAGCCAGGAGGGAGCAGACAGGCTCCAAAAGACCCTCCCAGTCATCACAGAAAGTGACTTTTATTTGACTAAAGAGCAGGCAAACATCCCATTGCACATTATGGCACATGTACTGCCAGATACAAATCCAAAGACCAACTGCCCATGCTCCCTGAAGACATGAAATCTTTTCATAAGACAAAGCTGTTCACTTCTAAGCCTTAGACAAATTCCCATCTATGTACAATGCACTTATCTGCACTGCTTTGACAGTAACAGTTGGATAGTTATCCCTCACTCTCTGACCTTTACAGCTCTACCAGTGCTGTTTGAGTAATTGCTCTGCTGAGCACCAACCTAGATGAGAGCATTTCAGTGCTAAGCAGAGTGCTTGAAGTATCAGTTATAAAATGCCTTGAGAAAGTTACACTATAAATTGCAAGCTTACTGAAAACCATGAGCATATGCACCCAGAACCTGAGTGGTGAGGAGACGCTTGGTGAACCCAGACAGCATCCTCAGGCCATGAGCAGCATGTTCATTGCTCAGGAGAACGCTAAGAGGGGAAGCACAGCTTCCATCAGAAGATGGTTTTAAACTCCAGCATATATTAATCTTCTGCAGAGCGTGGCACAGACAAAGAGAGATATGGGGTAAGTAGCATCAGAAGAGGGAAGTGGCAGGCCCACGCTATGCAGGGCATTAAGCCTTTAGAAGCCTTTGAGATCTTGAAGGCAAGCCAGGGCAGTGGAACAGCAGCAATTCTGTTACAGCGTTCCCTGGAACATGGAAAGTTAGGTTGCTGTTCATGGGGAGAACTGTTCTGATACACCTAATACCTGACCTTGTCTCCCACTTCTATTTCTATTGGCATCTAATGCCCAGGTCACGACTGATGAGTTGGAAAGAGGTATATGACAACAGTCAGTCGTTTTTCTTCCTTATAGAGCCTCTAGATCCACCAAGTAAATGAGTTTCAGGCTTCTGCCCCTGCACCTTGGGCTGCTCTGACTCACAGGAGCCCACAGTGCTGCCTACAATACCACAGTGGGGTTTTGTCTGTTGTTTTCCGCTGCATTAAAGCAGCAGTAATAACAGAGTGTCATGAGACCAGCACTGAACAGAAGAAATCCTGCCAAGTGAAGCTGTACTCATGTACAGCTCAAAAGCAGCAAGGACAGGAACTGTCCAGAGACTAAAACATTTCCATGTTAGACTTATGATTTAATACTTGTTTAAGTTGAATATTAATATGGATAAAACAACTTTCAGAACACAGCCAAGGCAGAGTTGATCCAAAAGTCAACAGGACAAAGGAATCTGGAGCACAATTCTGAGCCAAACCACTGAAGCTGATAATGTCTGGCAAGACAACTCACCTCGGAGAAGAGCTTGAGGACAACAAAACTCCATTAAATAACACAAATCAGGCCTTGCCCTTTGCTGACTGTCTCTCTGCCTTTATTCTGACCAGATGTAAAAGACTTATGGTCTTGGAGGCCTGAGATATCTTCTCTAAGAAGGATCAGGATTGCTTCTGCATTGGGGATTCAAATCAGCCTGAGCTGCCGCTGATCCTTGCAACTGGAGGCACAAGGACTAGAAACCTGTAAGTGACTCTGGCCCAAACTGTATTTACTGACAGAGAGCTGGTCGGGAGCTTGCCAGCTATTAATTGTACTTTGACAAATTAGAAAGGCTTCCTGTCGTCCATCAGGGTACCCACATCCCATTATTTCGGGCTAACAGTCTGTGAAATGAAAAGGCAAACAGAACTTCATTAAAACAAAGTGAGACACTTTCTCGGCTGGCAGGTTTGGATGACTAAGAACCTAGCCCCAGGGGTTGCACTTCCAGCTTCATCTCTCACTAGCTATATGGGGAAAAGAAGGACAAAAAGTCCTTTCATCTCTCTGTACCTCGGTTTACATGTTCATCAAGCAGGGACACTACTGCCCAGAGTCCTCTTGAGAACACTGTGAGAATGAATTACAATTCATAAACCATCCTGTGACCCCGTGGGGATGCAAAGTATTAAATTCTCACTCCAAACCCATTTTGAAAGCACTATATTTTTACTACAGTGGTTGGAGAACCAGGATTGGAGTATTAAAACCAATATCAAGCATTTAATTAACTCATCATCCAGCAGGGTATGAGAGAGAATACATTCCTCCAGTCCAGCCTAATCCCATACACCTTGGCTACCCTTAACTCGCCCAGATTCCTCTACCCTGACTGGACACCTGATGGTACACTTAAGTCTCCCAAAGCAGAGACAGACACACAGACATCTCAGGACTGATTCAGATATCCCCAGATATGCCCTGGGTGGGCTGACTCGGACTCTGCAAGTGTTTTTTATCATTCCAGGTCTTCGATTTGGTCTGTATTAGCAAGTTAAGTCCAAGTTCTAGCCCTGAGGCCAGATGGCACTACACAGACACCAACCAGATGAGTAAGTTTTCTTTCTCTCCTAATTTAGGTGTTTGTGCAGAGACCATGAGCTGGGAGCAGCACCATGCTGGTGGTCCTCCAGGTCCCATTGAACAGGGTTAGTACCCTCTGCTACACCAATGTCAGGGCCTTTCTGACAGTAGAGCAGCAGTTCAAGTCCCCTGCCCTGCAACATTCCTTGGCTTGTTTAATTTATTGGTGGAGGCGTAGCCTTAGATGTAGGAGATAAGTGTCTAAGTTTGCTGAGATGTGCCAGGACAGCATGGCTATGTGAGGTATGGGTTAACTCCTTCTATCCTGTAGCTGTGTGATGATCCTACTCATCACAAAGGTGGGATAGCCCAACATCTAAGTTGATGAGGTAAGTCTGTGTAAGCTGAATATGTCAAAGGAGAACCTCACTGTGGTGCTCAGTGCTCTTGGAAAACAGCTGTTTATTTCTGGATTTAAGCTCAGTGATTACGCCTGTGCTCTGCTCACAGCCCTGTACTTGGGACCTTCTAGACCCAGGACACATGCCAGCATCTCAGTGCTTCCAGTGTTTCTCACTGAAGCATCCCCCAGCCCCTGCACACAGCCGGGTATAGAAATACTGGATATGGCTACACTGAATGTAGAGGTAAAAGCAATTGGGGTACCCAGGACTTGTCCTTCATGTGACCGTGAGTCAGTGTGACATACCCCGGGACGTAGGTTGGGATGTCTGAGCCGCAGCCCCCTGCATGAACCAGGATACCACAGTGCCTCACAGCTATTGTCTGAGCTCTCTTGATCCCACTGCTGCAACCACCCCCTAATGAGTACCAGATACATCCAGCTCCACAAGGAGACGGAAAACGAGGGAGGATTGTCCCCAGAATGCCACAGGGAGAAGAGTAGTTCCTGGAATAGTTTCCAAGCCACTGAACCAAAACCTTGGGTTTATATTCCAGGAGAATATAAATCTTTCAGATCCTCTTTTTACTTGATAGCTCTTTTGAGCCCAAATACTTGAGTTTTTCACTCTGGAAAGGCAACATGGCCAGCATCTGATGTCTTAGCATCCATAACAACATCTGCTAGTGGCAGCAGAATAGAACCAATGGGAAACCTGTGTGTGCAGTCCAAAGCAAAGGTATGTTTAACATGGCAAGTGGGCATCTATTTACATATATTAATATTCCTGTTATATACCTAATGCAGTTACTGCAGTTTCTAAGGTTTAGGTGCTGTCTTCAAAGGCTGGCAGCTACAATTAGCCACAGCTCAGGTAGATCATATGAAGTAAGAGGTGTGGGAGCATTTGCCTGATTGAGGCTACTGTGCTTAATCCTCAGCATTTAAAATTCTGCTTAAAGTTGCCTTAAAATGTTAACAAAAAGAAGTACAACTTTACATGCCAATTAAGAAACCTGCTCTAGATTTTGCTCTTGAAGTGCTTTGGTTTGATTTGAATGTAGCTGTTTGGATTACATGGAGTAAAAGGCACATGCCTCAGAGTGGAAGCTTTCATTCCTTTAGGGCAACCAGCATCCCCTCAGTGCAAAGGATTAAATCAGAAGTAAATTAAGAGACATACTACAGAGAAGGCTGGCTGTGTACTGTTCACTACGGACAAAGCAACCTTTCTCCCCACTGGTAAGAAATCACAGTAGTGCAGAGACCCAGCACAAAGCCCAGACACCACTTAAACATCCTGCTGGTGAGGCTTTGTGCTAAGCCTCAGTAATGGGTTGAATATCACCCACAAGAAAAAACAGGGACAAACTGCATTGAGATTTTGCCTGGGGCTGATTCTGTATTTCCACAGCCCTTTTTTTGGTGGGAATTTGGAGTCAGCACAAGATATCGGATGTGGCTTCACATTTCACTACATACCTAAACCCTTTGTAATGAATGGGGCATACAGGCGTATTATCCATGAGAATACTTCCTGATGTATACGGTCACTGCACATAAACCACATACAGACCAGTTACACTGATCAAAGGTAGTGCCACCCATCTGAAGGAAATGGTGTGATGTGAATCGTGTTGTCTCCAGGTCTCCCTTAGGGATTACACAGCCCATGCCTTCATTCCCACATTACAATGCATTGTGCCAATACTGTGGCACAAACTGAGGCCCAGCCGTGTTGTCCCCTGGGATCCTTCTGCAGACACTGCTCGGTTGCAAAGGCTGGTTCTTCACTAAGGCACCCTTGTATTTATTCATACAATGGTGTCCCAAACTCTGCCCTCGGGAAAGAGGGTGCAGATATTGTTTGCGGTTTCCTGAAATCCCCATAATCTATTGATATCTCCAGCCAGGGCAATCATGTGGGTTGGCTGCTGGTGGAATCGGAGCCTCTGCTGGCTGAGTCTGCCTGTGGGGCTGTTTCCACAGAGCTGCTTCAGCTCTTCTTTGCTGCTGCTTTTCATGGACTTCCACAAAAGGAAGTGCAAATGGAAGCTGTTAAAACTCCCCAACTCATCACACCACAGGCATGTTCAGAACAAGATCTTGAGTGGGATCCTGGAGGTAAAAGAAGGGACACAGGAGGCAAGCCATGGTATGTGTGCATGGGAGAGACTAAACATCTTTGCTTATTTAGATTTAAATAAGAAACTATATGAAAAGGCTTAAGGTCATGGTCAGTTGAAGAATTCAGGTCAAAAATCACGACAGGCAAAACTGAGCCGTGTACTTCCCACAGGTATAAAGGTACCAGGCAAGAAAGCTGCCTTATAAACCAAGTACAGCTTCATTTGGCAGCTGTGCATCCAGTGAGCTCAACCCTGCTGATCTGGATCCCACATTAGGCAAAAGCCAGTTGTCAGCTTCCAGATCCAAGCTTTTCCCTGTTCAGGTCAGGGAGCAAATAGGAGGTCTAAAAGCGTATCACTGCACGGCAGTTAGCACCAGGACTGCCATAGCAGTGTGGGCAGAGCATCCTCTTCCCAAGAACTTGCTGCACCAGAGGTTGCTGGGGAGGTTACCAGAAACCTGGCAGGAAGCATTTCTGTGTAATCTCTTCCTTGAGGAACTTAATGTTTTATCACTTCCAAACAGGACAAGGGATAGCGGGTTCAAACTTAAAGAGGAGAAGTTCAAGTTAGATATAAGGAAGAAGTTCTTTACTGTAAGGGTGGTGATGCGCTGGAATGGGCTGCCCAGGGAAGTTGTGAATGCTCCATCCCTGGCAGTGTTCAAGGCCAGGTTGGACAGAGCCTTGG
>JANRGW010040436.1:45577-90047 GCA_024733675.1 Psilopsiagon aymara | reverse complement strand
TCTCCCCCCCCCCCCCCCCCCCCAATATTCCTCCTGCAAAGTGACCAGAAAGAGATAAGGAAGTGTGCCGGAGCCTGAGAGAAGCTGCTGATTCGGAGCCTTGCTTTCGCCTCCCTGGCCATTCCTACCGGCTTCTGAGGGCGGGCTCCGGGGTTGCCCCTTTCTCCAGGGAGAGCAGAGATCCCTGGAGTGCGGGGCCACGATTTGGTATCCCCGCCGACTTCCAAGTCCCACTCCGTTTGAGCCTCCTGCCCGCCCGGTCCGGCCACGCCGGCCATCAGCCCTGCCCGCTGCTGACCTCGCACAGCCCCAGCACCCGGGGCTGCTTGTGTCCACCCGGCAAACCGGCCCTGTCCCCGTTATTGTGCAGTAGAAACACCTGGAACAGGCAGGAGGGCTCTGGCCTTCGCCAGCAGAAGGTGACTTCCTATAGCACACGGTGTTTGCCCTTTAGAAGAGTTGCAGGTTTTGCTCAGAAGGGCTTTTGCTGGAGAGGCTTTTGCCCCTGTAGCCGGCACAAGCTCTGTCCCCACAAGAAGGGTCTGGCTTCACTGTGCCAGCTGTTTATGTGGTAAGCTGGGGGCTCTTTTCTCATTCCCCCTCGTTCATTCCACCTCCTTTTTAAAGACACATTAATCCTTGCAAAATGCCAGCCAGCAGAGACCTCTCTGCTCACCCCGGGTGTGTGTCTGTGGGCTGAAGGTAGCTCCAGCTACCTGGCTCCAGCAGGGAGCTGTGCCACTTCTACTCTCACCATTCCCCAGCTCTCCCAGTTACCGCTGCTGTATGCCACATCGTGCTGGTTACTCAATCTGATCCAATCCCAAATGCAAATGTTAATAATTACAAAGTATGGAAAAACGTTGCTCTCCTTTGCTGAGCACTTTTACACTGCACTTTATACAACAGGCATGACTAATGTTGAAAGGGTAAAGTTGTTTACTTTTAGCCAAGATTAAATACAAAACTTTGAAAAGCTCCTCCCTTCCTTTGGACGAAACCCAGCATTTTTTCACATTTGGAAATTGTCAAACAGCGGTTAAACAATCCTTTGGCAAACAAGTAGTGCCTGAGGGAATAAAGCATCAGATACATGGGGAGTGGAATAAAAGACATTTCTGTTCCTGAGGTATTTTTCTTGTGTTGCACAATGAAGTATAACATAAAATCTTCGAGCCTTGTAAGGTTAGAGAAAAGGAACTTCCCATGATTATATACACCACATGATTTGATATTCCAGTCCTTTTGAAAACCTACCAAAACCCTGCACCGAAAACAACCCTACACTCTCAAAAGCTGGGAGACCAAGTACCTTGAGGAAAATACCATGTTGAGAAAGGCACTTGGAGAGTCAAAGGGGTGCGTGTACAAAATTACCTCTCTACCATGTTAAACATTTTCCCTGTGAATTCCAAAGGACTCCATCACACAAGTGAAGAAATGAGACTGGTTAAGGTTTGTTTCTTCATTCATTCCCTAGGTTACCAGTGTAAACTTTAATTAGGGCAACAAACAGCAGACTGGCAGAGGCTGAGACAGGCTTTTCCCAGCACATACCTGAGTCCCGTTGTGAAATACCCACCACTTGAAACACGCAGCCCTGCTCTCAGGCTGGTGACACATGGAAAATAACCAAATACTGTCAATACTGCATTTAAGTTGGAAGTTAGACAAAGGGTTGCCCTAGATGCCACATAGAAGAACTTCAGGGAAGGAACCCAGCATTCACTTTGAAAGAATTAAATTGTTTTATAATCATGAAATATCTGTAAGCCACTTTTCAAATATAAACATGACATATCAGTAGGCAACTTTTCAGACACCAGGAGCCTGTGATCCAAAGCCGCAATCCCTTTTGTTTTGACTAGAATAGGCTGGCCAACCTTCACAGCCCAGAAATGACGCAGCAGGGTTTTCAATGGGCCACCAACCACAAGCTAGGTGTCTCCCAGGGTGGAGGGCCAAGGGGAAGAGCAGGAGAGGACAGCAACTCCCTCGGGACCCCACTGCTCCATTGTGGCAAGCCTGTGGGAGAGATGAGCGGTTGGGTGCGAGTTCAGCCCGGACATCCTGAGTTTGACTCTGCTGGCTCTCTCTCTCTTGCTGCCAGGGATTTGGATTATGCAGTACTGCCACCGTGGCATGATGCAACCCTCAGCAAAGGAGCTACCTGAGACATCGCTGAGCTCCAGAGCCAGAGCCTGGCCACCAAGACCTGGGAGCATAGGCATTATCTGTGCAATATGATTCCTTTATCTGTTAAGAGGCTCAAGCACATGTTGAGGAGAAATAAGATGCAATTTGCAGCCCTTAATTTAAATGTGAAGCCTGCATTTGGTTTAGTGTTTGTCTAGGAGTGAACAGGGGTCTGCCAAATAATCATCCTCTAATCAACATAAATGGCACAGTGCTGCAATAGCCAGGGATGGAACTGTGAGAGAAAAGGATGTGATGGATAAGAAAAAAGGACCCCCTGAGAGCTGACCAAATTGCACTGAGGATGAAACTATTATATTTTCGAGTACATAAGAAGGAGATGGACAGAGATTAATTTGATTAATGTTAATTAAGGGGCAGAGCAGACCTTGGGCTGCTTGTCTCCCTACTTTCCATGCTGACAGAGAGATCAACAGGGACAAGAACGTGGCAAATAATTCTGTGGCTCCTGTTAGACAAAGGAGTCAGGCCAGCCGTGGCTGCTGAGTCACGCCATCCATGCCACAGTGAAACGGACTTCAGATGCATCCTACTGCTGCTGCCCCAAGTGCTACAGTAGGATGTCTGCTGGGACTTTAGGATCTCTTCAGCTAGAAAATCAAGCTCTCTGGTTTTTGGCATGGTTATTACAAGAGAAGAGGCTAATTTGCTGGTTTGAGCGTGCCTTAATCTGATCTATTTTGAAGCGTTACCTGGTCTATTTTGAAGTTTCATGCATTGCCAGTGTTTTCGTGGAAAAATTTGGTCATGTATACAACCTGCCTGAGGTTGGACTTTCCCACTTTATTCAAAAGGATTTGCAGGTTTTCTTGAAGTGGAAGAAGGCATGGATTGAAAAATTAGTCTGGAAGGGCTCAAGTTGCTGCCAGGCGCCCAGAAAGCCCTAGAGCTTTCTGGCTGAATATTTTGTGTCTGAGCACCTCTAGCCTTCCAGGGAAGCAAAGCAGCTGTGCAGCATGAACTGTATGTATGCACCGTATTGCCGTGGGGTGTAGTGTATATGTGTGTATCAGCGTGGTGAGCTAAAGCTAGAGGCTGTGGAAATAATTTCTTCTCTTATGGGAAAGAGCTGATCCGCTTATCCTCTGCTTGACAGCAGTCGTTGTGCCAGTGCCCCTCTTGGCCCATACAAGACCTTTCATTCACTTGTAGCAGGATGGGGATGCATCTCATGGCCAAGCCTGGTTTCAGTGGGACTGTTCTGGTTAATGCAAATAATGAATTGCTATGTGGCTGTACCTGGCAGAAAGGTTCTGGTCTGAAATCAGGCTGATGGAGCTTGTTTAGTTTTGACAGCTGTTCAAGAAAATCAAGTTCAAACTCATATCCAGGAGTGAAGGAGCTGCTTTTTCTCTCTGGAAGTCCTAGCAAAACAGAAGATACTGAATGGTGGTAGTGCCACAATTGAATTAAGAACAGCTGGAAGAAGTCTGAACACAAATGCAGTGTCTTCAGCATTACCTTGACTAAGAAAAACAACTGCATTAATGTTGGACTGCAGTAGTAGCTTTTCAGCAAGACACAATCCCCATGGATTGGTACAAAAACTTTAGTTCCTGGCAGGTTTCTCAAAGGCCTCCTGCCTCTACCAAAGCCCTGGATGAGCATCAGGAAGGTGCAGTAAACCATTGCCTCTCTCCTTTTAATAGGCAGCCTGATTCCCCACTCCTGTCTTCAGCAGGAGCTGGGTTAGGCCTGGAATGCATCCTTACAATCATGATTACACAGTTTTCCAAATTCTTTGCTAATTGCTCCCTTCCCTCTTTTTTTTGAGTACTGTTTTTGCTCACAGCCTCAGAGTTAAACTACTTACCTCCATGCTCCTGCTCTTTCAAATTCTTCTCAGCTTGCTTTGATTCTGTGCAGTGCTCTATTCTTGCACCTGCCTTATCCTCGGTATGTTATTGTTACTAATGACACATTTTGGTAAGAATATGGGAAATTCAAATGTGAAATTTAAATAAAAAGCAGAATAAAAAAAATCTTCAAACTCAGAGGTAGATAGATCAGATCTGCTTTCACCTGTACAGCTCTGTCATGTAAAGCAGTAAACAACTATCGATATCAAGACAATGTGAAAGTTTGAATTTAGCTGCTGGGTTTTAAAATATCATCTCAGAAGATTTTGTTACATGGTTTTTGTGGCATACGTGCTCAGATCTGTCTCTTTATTTTCCCTTATACAGTCCTTACATATGAGAGGAGATTACTAGGACCATTGGTTCTGACCTCCTGAACAGAACCTGAATCACAGAATGGTTTGTGTTGTAAGGGATCTTAAAGATCATCTAGTTCCAACCCCCTGCCACTGGCAGGGACACAAAGCTGGGGCACAGAATTTCCTCTTACAGCATCTGGCCAGGTATTTTATTGTAGTGTTTGAAAAATAAATGGATACTGACTTAAAAAAAAAGAAAAAGATCCAAATCAGGTTCATCTCTTTGTTTCCTTTTTAAATGTTTTGACTGGCAATGCCTGAACTGCAGCATTCAGTAGGCACTAGATGTCAATGAGGCACTAGGAGTGTTCGGCAATATGCTCATCCCTGTCCAAACAGATGCTAAATTCCTGGTAACAATAAAAAAACCCTACTGAGTTAAATCATGCATTTTAAAACATTTTACTTTGCTGTTTTAAACTCTTTGTTTGAGCACAGTCACACAGTTTAAAAAAAAAAAGGTTCCAGAAACATTTTTCTTTTGAGCTAGATTATTTCTCATGTTGTCAATGAAAATGGGCTGTTTCACAGACTGCTGTTCCTTTTTTGTGGCTGTCAGCTCCTCTCCCCGATATTCATGCAAACCTGGTTCTGATTTTGTTGTGAGCACCCCAGGAGACCATTGAAAATACAAACAAACCCCTCAAAAACAATTTTACTAATGCAGAATCAGGTGAGATGTTCTGTTGCTTTTGCAAAGTCAGAACTTTGGCTGTAAAAACTTGGAAGGTGCATTTGGTCTCTGTCATTAGGGCAGGCTGTACGCAGATGTGGCTGGTCGCAGAGGCTGTGCTATTCTGCTTGCACAGAGCATTGCTGGAGGGAAGGAAGCAGAGGGAGGGAAAGTGTTAAAAAAGGTAAATATTGACTCGAAGAAAGGAGACATAAAGGAGAATGTGGGAGAACTGTAAATGAGCCAGGGAGGATGGAGAAAAATTCTTCAGCAACTGTAATTAGGTTAGATTTCAGAAGTAATTGCTGTGTTCGAGCATCAGCAGATACTGTAGGCAATATTTGCCCTCAGCTGTGTTTGTAGAAAGGAAGGCAAGTTGTTTCAGACTGCAGAGCCTGATCCTGACGTGGATCTCACAGATGTGAGCCCAGTGTGGCAGCTGATGTCCTCCCTTTGCGCACCACTGGAGGCGGGCAGCCAGAGGATTTACAGGGCACAGAGACAAACTTAGGGTGATGTGCATATACACAAACACACAGGCTAAGTGGAAGAATATGAATTTAATGGAGCTGCCCATGCAAAATTGTGTGAGCAATTTAATACTGAATAAAAGTGTTTAAGCTATCACCTGGCCTGGCTGATACTACCACCTTTGCAGAGGGAAAGGGGAGGCTGGGCTGGTACCTACCTCCCAGCTACAGGTTGGAGCAGTCACTAGGATGTGGAACTGCAGTCCCCTCCAGTTCCTTCTCCTGTATAAAACCAGATTATATAGGCTTTCTGCAAGGAAAATAGATTTCACCTTCAAGTCTTCTGCAGAGGTTTTACATTAGCAGTTTGTGCACCATCAGAAAATCAATTACCACTGGTATTACATGCAGATGAACAGCACAGAGTAATGGAGAATTCATTTTACACAATGCTTTTAATAAAATGCTAAATACAGCAAAATATTTTTCCAGAGGGCTATTTATAGTCTCTCTATGGGAAGTATGTCTCTGAGGGGAAGTCTGCACCTTTGTGATTTGGACGAGGAGTGAGTTTCGGCCTTCTTTAGTGCTAGCACTGGTCAAGCATGTTTCTGCCAGGATGGATTAAAGATGTCAGCAGTCCATCATCTCTACTGTGATGGCTCTAACTTCACATGGAAAAACAGTTTTTCTTTTAAAAGCAAGAGTTTCACAGGCTACACTGTTACAGTGCCAGTTGTTGTAAGACCCTAAAATAACTGAATTACTCCCTCGTTCTTGACATTCTTACGATCTTTTCCTGTTGTTAATGCCAAAGCAGTTTGCTGATTAGATTTGCTGTGTGTATTTAAGTAAATCATTGACATCAGCACCTCTTTACAAACAGACGTATCTGCAATTACAGCCCTATTCCTAGCTGAGTCTGGGGATGTCACTAGGGCAAAGAAAGGGACAGTTCTACCAGGAAGCGCTTAAAAAATAAGAGTAGCAATGCAGGGCCGGACCAAAGTATGCTGCCTCTAGCTGTGGCCAGAAAGAGAAGTCTGCGAAAGCGAGTAAGAATAACACAAGCATGCACTTCCCTGGAGTGCTCTCTCAGCCATCAATAGTTTATGCACAGGAGCTCCCTGTACGCCCATGTAACCACCATGGGCAACATGTTCCTGCAGGGAACCCCACAGCTTAACTATACACTTTATGAAAGAGCCATCTGGTTTTGCAAATTCTGAACCTGCTAGCTTGATTTGTCCACCTTCCATTTTTGTGTTGGAAAAGAAGGGGAATGATCAGTCACTCTCCACCCTCTTTATGCTACTTGTGGTTTTAAAGACATGTGTCATATCCCCTCTCAGTCATCACTTTTCCAGGTTCCAGAGCTGAAGTATGGAAACTACTCTGTGGTTTTGATCATCCCTGTGTCTTCTTCTTGAATTTTTTCTATTGTATGTCCTTTAAGGGGAGGACCAGGACTGCCTGTACTATCCAGTAAGCAATCCAAGTGGGCACATACTGTATTTGTATAGGTGTTCTTGTTTTCCCTTCCCTAATAACTGCTAACACAGTGCAACGGCTCTTGTGCCTTTAGGATCGTCTGAGATTCATAGTAAATTACATAAGCTCAAGAACAGTGTTTTCCATTTACCTTTTTTCTTTTTTTAAATAGCCTTGCTGATTCCAAATCAAAACACTAGAAATTTGTCTTAACTTATTTACAGCTTTAGCTCTATTGAAAGAAAAGAATGGTTAGAATATTGTTTTGGAGAAAATACATTCTTATTCACTGTAACTTCCAAGACTTCTGGAGGGACTATTTTTAAGTTATGAACACAAAAAATAACCATGCTGGAGGGGGAAGGGAGGTCAACCACAGAAAACTTGAACAGCAAAAGAAAATATTTAAGAATATTCTAAACTTGAGAAAATAAATGCATGATGGGATGGAGTAGAATAATAAAAAGAAACCCTCTGACAATTTCCCCGCAATAGAATATGCTCCCTTTTAAAAATATTTTTGTTAAAGCTAAACCCCATGAAACCATGAAAACAACTAAAATAACAGATGAATCCTTCTGCCAGTTGCTATTGCAATCTATTACTTGCAGGAAGGAAGCATGTTTATTTAAAAATATCCTCCTTGCCCTTGAAGATGTATTCAGATGTTTGCATTACGTGAAAAATGTTGTAAATACCATAATTACCCAGTTCCTTTTTTCATTTCACAATCCTTGCTAGGTGTGTTATTTTATGTCTTACAAATGTAATCTGATCTGTGCAGGTAGTACTAAGTAAGACTGATTATAGAAAACCATACTATAGAAAACCAGCGGTGATGACCTAAGCTTCTGTCTGACGTTTCCTCTTTCCAGGGTAACTGGTTTCCCACTTGGCTCCACCAAGGAGACCACCAGAGCCCCCGCTGATGTGTGCCTTCAGGTTCTCCAGCAGTTCCTTTGGCAGCAGTGGCCTGTGCTCCCTGCTGCCACCCCAGGATTTGTCTGACAACCTCAAGCCAAGTGCCATGGGGCACAAATGTTGAATCTGTGCCTTAAAATTTCTTTCCAAAGTTGAACCTAAGTATCTGGAGATGTTTTATGAGAATGAGTGACATGGTCTGAAAGCTTCATTTCAATTGAAAGAATGTCTGCTCTAGCTCTTGCAGCAATCAGCAGTGGCGTTTAGCTTTCAAAAGCTGATGGTAATGCTGTATTGGCAGGAGTGTGCTGGCCTGATCACTACTGCTAAGAAGAGCAAACAGCTCTGGTCTGCATCATATAAACAGAACTTCATGTTTTCAAAACCTTTGATCTGCAATTTTCCTACCCCTACCACTCTGTCTTGGGATAGATATTTGGAAGTCTCCCATGGAGATACAGACATTTCTTTGGGGCATGGTGAGCTTTTGACTCTTGCCTTTCTTTGATTATTTATTTTTAGAAAGATAGAAAGCACAGATCTTTTCTGTGAGCATGCCTGCCCCAGGCAGCCACTATTCAGTGGAAGCTGAGTAACAGTTTGCCATTCAAACAGAAATCCGAGTGTGTTGTACAATTGCAACAATATGAGATGAACATGGAAAGATAACATCTAGCCATTCCTTCCTGTGTGGTAAAGACCTTTTGGAAAGGCCAGCAGGGGGAAGGGTATTGACAATATGTGGGTAAGGCATGAAGCAAGGGTGAAGAGGGCATCAACAGGCACGTGGGGCATTGAGAAAAGGAGAGGACAAGAAGCTAGGATGAGATGCACAGAAGTCTGGTGGGAGGTATTGACTATGATTTGCAGGGTATTGGTGTGTCTTAGTGATGTGAGCACTTTGCCAAGACCCTGGAGATTTTTAACTTAAGTCTGAAGTTCAGTGAGCTGGCTTATTGCCTCCCCATACCTCAGATTTTCCCCCATCTCTTCCTGCTTGTCAAATCAGCATCAACAACAAATTGTCAAGAAATGGGAAAATAAAGACAAATTGTGCTGGGAATTAAAGATGAGGAAGTGGAGCCTGAGTCAGTAGGCAAGATGATTCTGTGTGGTTTAGGGGAACGGTATGAGGTGACGTTAGCTCCCTTCAGCTGGCTCTTGAGCAGAAGATCTGACATCATTATATTCTCAGCTCTAAATGTGGAGAGAGCAATGCTGGGAATGAAATACAGAACGTGTAGCACGCAGCCAGCATGACAAAGTCGTTGCCAGGTAGAGATAAATGTAGGGCAGCCAAATTACATAAAGCTGGTCTCTGTTTGTCTTGCTAAAGATGAATGGGGCATTCAGAAACACCTCCTGTGAGCTGGGGGAGAGCACAATGAGCTCAACTGCTCCTTTAGTAGTATTCAATGAGCAACACATGCCAGTGTTGCTTTGTGCTTATTTTTTTGTTTAACAATCAAAATAAGCTAGGCTGCATCCTCATGGATGTACTCAAGTTTGTTTTCAGTTCTTTCAGTTCTCATGTATGTGATGATGCACCTTATCGTGCTCTGGTGGATTAGTTTGTTTACACAAGCTTAGCTTCAAAGGCTGAGCATTGTATGAATGCAACACAGTGAGGAAGCGCTGCAGATTGAGCCTTGAGTCCTGACCACATTCTCTGTTCAAATAGCTCCATAAACTAGCACTCCAGTCCTGTGTGCTGTACCCATGCTCACTCAGAGCCTGATGTCAGTGCCAGGACTTCAGTTTTAAGAGACCTGTTGTAGAGACTTTCAGACAATGACTCCAATACATCTGGGAATTGCAAGCTGTTTATGTAGACATAGCCTTTGTGTATCTCCTTTCAGAAAGGCAATATTGACTCTAAAAAAATCTTCTTAAAAAAAAAAAAAAACAGAAGAAAAAAAAGAAAGACTTAATTTCAACCTCAGGAACTCACTTGGTAGTGTACTCAGGCTTCCTGATGCCAAGGTACCATCCTTGTCTGTACCAAGAAGGGCTATCTTAACCTGAGCTCCTAACTGATGTTATAAAGGAAATGCAACGAACTGTATACGTCTTAAAGAACCAAGCTCTCCTGAAGCAACCATTCCTTTCACAGAAGGAAGAGTCAGGACTGATGTGGAGGACATGTGACACTTCTAAATGTACCAAACCCCATCTAATTCTATGGGGTTTGACTGAAATTATAAATGAGTTGGTCTCCTCATTCGGTTAATCCAGATTTGGTTGTCTACATGTCAGTTGGGTGTCTAAGATTCTGCAATTGTCACTGGGGATCTAAAGACTACAATCAGTGTACCCAGGGTTAAGTCAGCTAAGTAAAAGATGTTTACCTTATAAAACTATGAATTATCTCTCTTAATTCCATTCCCTATTGACTAAATTTCCATTTACTCACATGGAAGCTTAGGCATCCATCTCACATACAGATATCTGTATTGCATTCAACTAGATTTAGGCATCCGTATCAGTGCTAAATCCTTCTATATAAGGCTTATTAAGTCAGATCCATCTGGGCAGGTGTGTGGCCTTCTGTTCTGTGTGCATTACCTCAGTACAGAACTTCTTATATTGTCAAGATTGAACATTGAAGTGACAGATCTGAAAACATAATAAATTGCTTCAGAATATGCTTTATATAGATGAAAAATATTAGAACTTTCAAACTCCTGAGAACTAAAATTAAATGACTGAAAGAATACCTGAATGCACCACCTAAAAAATGTGGTCCTGAAAGAGTTGTCTTTAAATGGTAGAGCTGATTGCAGCCTATATTTACCATAAGAGGCTGAATTAGACCAGTATCACGGTCCATCCAACCTCACACCCCATGCAGACAGTAGACAGTCCAAAAAGGAGGGATCCTTCCCCTTCTGTGCCATCACAGCTTCAGCAATCAGCAAACATTTAGGCACTTTGTATGCTGGAGAATGCCTCCAGGCAACTTTGTGTAGTGGCCCTGTGGGCTCTCTCCTCCAAAGTCATTCACTCCCTTTTGGAATCTGTTCTTATCTTGGATCCCCTCAGTTCAAGACCTGCTGCTGCAGCAGTAAGCTCCACAATATACACATGCTGCATGTGAAATTGTCATTCCCTGGGTTTTCTTCAGATGTTTCTCAGAGGTATCCCCTTTTTCCAGCATCTGGTGAAATAGCGAACCTTCCCCTCCTTCTTCATCACTTTTCAGCTTGTATAGATGTCTATGGTAGTCTTCCTCTACTAGAACAAATGTTATTTATAATAGTTGCAAATATTTGAAGAGACCATAGCTTGCACGAAAATCAGATCCAGGAATCTGGGCAAGAAACTGCTCATTGTAGAAAGACATCAGTAATGAATGAAAAATATCTAGAAGGAAAAAAATTACCTTCAGAGACTGGGTTTTCCCCCAACAAAGTCCTTCTATTTGCTCAGACATTTTTAGTACGTATGCTGTGGGTTCCTGTGGAACAGCAAGACAGAGGATGACTAGAGTCTCTCCATTTGTTTAGTTCTCATATGAGATTCAAGGTATGAAACTCTTACTCATTCACAAAACTCCCTCAAGCCGAATGCATTAATAGTGGTATCTTCAGTTTTCATTTCTAAGGAATGAGGAAATGAGAAATATTTGTAAATAGGTATTGTAAACCACTAGTTTAGATAAAACTTGCATAAAATTCACAATAACTTAAAGCCTTAACAGGCTTCAGTCATCACTGGATATCATGTTTGACAACAAGTTTTAATACAGGCATAATAAGATGCACAGCACTAATCATCATTAATTTGTAATTCTAGATAGATAGGGCATGTACATGTCTTGGTTCATATGCTGAGGAAGGTCTACTTATTTTAGGTCATTTTGGTAGGTAAGTGTGCTCCTTAGTGATAAAATAAGGAAAAGATACTTTTCTGTTTGTTTCATTATTCACACATTACTTAATACAACTTGGGAAAATGAGAAGAATTTCAGGTGAATTTTACGGTGAATACTTTTAATGTACTTAATAGATCTGCTAAGCAATACTTACAAGAGATAATTTCAACAGGCAGAAGGAATATGAACTGAAAAATTGAATGCAGATTACTGAAAGATTGGAAACTGATAGATGAGCACGAGAAATTAGTACCAATAAACACGGCATAAATTACAAGTGACTCAGTTTCTTATAGAACACAGATTCTGCATCATCTCTGAAGAAACCTCAGGATCTCAAATTCTGGGTTCTGGTGTAAATGCCATGTTTTTCTCACATGGCTCCCGGCTCTGTGCATATGTTAAATCTATCACCAAATCCCAGCTTTTCACTAAACCCTTTCTTTTGGGACATGCAACATTGTAAAATAAATTTTCAGTGGGATGGGGAAATGAACCATCTTAAAGAAATTAGCTTGCTGAAACACCTGCCTTTTTTAGAGTTTTTCAAATCATGACCCTGTCTGGAAAAGCTCCTGGTTCAGCATTTCATATATACAATTAAATTAAAATGCTCAATTGTGTGAAACGTTAGTCAGTGCTAATCTCTTGAGGAAATAGGAACTTTATGAATGATGCCTGCTTCCCACTGTGAGGAGTAAAATTATTCTGTTTAAAGAATATATGTGTTAAGTACCTAAGGCTGTTTAGAGAAATCTGAGATCCCATAACGCACCATTATGGTATTGTGAAAAAAGACTTTTGTAAAGCAAAGTATTTAGCTTGGAAGCTAAGGAGAAGAAATTGTGAAATAAAATTCAGTAACATTTTTGCTTTGCTGATAAGCAATTTGTTAATTAAGAAGAGGAAAGTGATTATCTTAAGCTATGCTGATGGAAAAAAAGCCATCCTGGGAATTAAGAGCTTAGCTGCCTTTTGGAGGGAAAAATTGAAAGTACATTTGCGAGAGTACCATGTGCATCTCAAAAGCAAGTTGATGGATGTCAACCCATGAACAACTCTAGCTCATATGAAGTAGGCCACCAAGTAAGATACTGAAAGAATACCTGAATGAACCATCTAAAGAATATGATCCTGAAATAGCTGTCTTTAAAAGGCAGGGCTGTGAGGCCATGGCTTGTGAAACATAGAAGTACGGGCTTTGGTTAGGATGCAAGCACTTTGGTCTCAGACAGAGGATCTAGACATGACCCTGTGCACACATTACAGGCAAAGGGACTCTGCCTGCTCTTGGGACTGCAGCCAACAGGCAGCTCTAGTCGGAAAGGCAGGGAAACAGCCCTGAGCACAGGTTCCTCCCTCCTGTCCCAGTGTCAGGGACTCTGGAGTGCCTAGTGACAGGCCCAAGTGCTTTACCCATCCCTGGCTTGTCATGGCTCTGTCTGCTCCTAGGAGACAGCCTAGGGCACAGGTACTCGCCCAAGAAATACCCTGCTTTTGAGCCACACCAGGACTAAGGCAGAAAACAGTAATGCAGGAGAGGTTTAGGAATCATGCTAGCCTTTGGTTTTGCTCTAGCTTTAATTCATAGACCTGCCAGCCTGCAGTCCCAATAGTGCCTGTTGAGTACTGCAGGTCTGATTTGTTTCCTGGATCTGTCCTTGAGCGGAACACTGCTGACGGCAGCGCTGCTGGCATTTCCAGAGACAGCAGTGCATGTGCCTGTCACAAAACCTTGGGACAGCCCAAACCTGGCTGTTTGGAAACGCTGGTTGCTTTTTCCAGGGAGAGAGCAAAACAAAACAGACTGGTTTGTTTTGGATGTGCAAGTGACGCTACGGGGGAGAAAGCAGTATCTCAAGAGAATCACAAAAGCCACATTAGTAATCCCACATCAAGCCTACTCTAAATACTGTTCAGGTAATGTCGCTGGCAATAGGGATCATGCAAGACAACTGTGCGAGAGCACTTGTGCCCCTAATAATTCCCAGTTTCACCTGCAAGTCAGGAAAAGTGAAAAAAAATACCAATAAAAACCCAAACACATGCTCATGTAAATATTGTCTGTAAATATTTTATCAGCTTATTTTCTTTTTACTTGTGGAGCATAATTGGAAGGAACAAGGGCTGTACATGGAGGAGGGAGGAAGAGGGGGAATGTACCTGCAATTTGCAAAAGAAATATCAAGAAATTTTCCATAAGGCAGTTTTAAGCTGTAACTGCCTTGGCAAATCTGTAACACGATTTTCCAAATGGTGTGCAAAATGTCATCCAATTTTAAATCTGTGATATTGTTTTAATTTCCAAAAGGGAAATAATAATGCTTGTCTTTACTCCAGTTGATCCAGTCTTAACACTCCTTTCCATTCTAAGCTCCTACTGATTTTAGTGATCTGGGCCCAGTAACACACATTTGACTCAGTAGTTTATTTACAGCTTGATTCTGCTATTGCCATTAGGTATCTAGGATACACATTTTGCACACATGCAGCACATACAGAACACGTACTTGTAGACATGCTTTCATCGAATATGATAATATAAGGATCGTTATTCTACCAAAAGAAATGCATTTGAATTGCATACATCTAAAGCTACCCTCCAAACACCAGATAAATACCTTCCAAATATAGCATCATTCATTTTTCACAGCAGGTGTCATTCATCAGGTATGAGGCTGCATCTAAACGTGTTAGTAATAATAATTCAGCTTGGTATGTGACTCCAGCTCATTACCACCAGCCCCGGGCACTGAATGCTAGTGAAGTCACTACAGCAGCACAGAAATATTTAATCCTATAGCAAGTATTTAGTCCTACAACATGAATATTACACAAATATTGATCCTGTAAGTTAAAAAGCCTCTGGACCCTGGTTGTTCTGCTTCAGCTGCCTGACCTGTCTCACTGTTTGCTCACATCAGTGGTACTGTGTGCTGAGCTGGACTGCCTCCATGCTGCCCCCCATTCCTGGTCTGGAAAGGGGTGGTGGCCAGCCGAGAAAGTGGATACTGCCCCTCCATGGGCAGCACTGATGGCTCAAGGAGCAGCAAGTGTGGCTCTCCCTGTGAAGAAGGGATGTTGCAGATGGGTCCTCCATGCTGCTCTTGTGCCTGTGGTGGGATCTGCTCCCAGGTGGCAGCACCAAGGTTATAATGGAGATGGAGATGATGCCCTGACACTGCCTGTCATGCTCTCAGCACCTCGCTGCATTGTCATTAAACACACAGTGGTGTTGTGGTTGCCAGCACACCAAAAGCATGGTACTGGGGGTCCCCCATGCACCCAAAGCTGTGCCACCACGCTGGTGGAGGTTCCCTGTGAAAGGCTGTTTTCAGCATCCCCCCTCACTGGCACTTGCACCACAACTAGCAGCTCTGCAGATGGGAAATGCCACTGCAAGACGGCTAATTAAGAATCTGCAGGGAATCTTATTGCATGTTTCTGCTTAATTTGTAGTATTCACACTAGGCCTGACAGAAAGCCACTGAGGGGACAGGAGTATTTCCAGAGACTTTTAATGGGCTGTTTGCCCTGGGACACTGATAATGACAGCCTGGTTTGCACAGGCAGTGAAAGGGCTCTCTTCAGACCCCACCAGACACCAGAGCCTGTTGACCTTAATTAAATTTCATGGCACACTTGGCTTGGTCCTGCAGTAATTGCTCAGCCTTTACTTACATGCATTGGCTAAATGAGGATGCTGTCCTAGGCAGGAGTTCACAGGAAGTGTGGGGTATGATGAGACCTTCCTGCAGTGCCCTGTGTCTGTGATCTTCTCCACTGTCTCTCTTCTCCGCAGCCTCATTTCATCTTCTATGCCTTAGCTCTTCAATCTCTTCTGGCAGCCTTTCAGTGCAATATGATAAAGATTATTTTTTAGCATCATGGCAGTGATAAGTGATTACTTTTCTAACTACTTACTATTGTTATAGAAACGTTCTCAAAAATGTGTATATGTCCTCTGTGTTTGTGGTGCTGCACAAAGAGAACAGCAGAAGCCCGTATTTACTTCCTGGGACCTTGCCATCCAGACACCTCTGGGTTTTATTTTGAGATCTCAGTTACAGAAGCAGAAGGCAATCTGAGGTCTCCTTAGATGACAAGCCTGGGGCATTGATAGTCACCTGGAGGTGGCAGATGGGGCAAGGGGTCCAACCCTATCCTGCCCTGCCTGCCCTCACCACACATACTCCTGTGGCCTTGGGCTAGCTTCACTGCTTGCCCATGCCAAAGGGCAGGGAGGGCATCCCTTACACCAAGAGTCACAAAGCAAGTGGTGGACATACTGACCATGCCGTGCCCCATTGCCTGACCCCTCCATCAGGGAATCATGGTGGAGAGAACCAGGGCTAGATCCCCATCTAGCTGGTGAAGAGGGATGCTTCTGAGGATATGGGAGTGATACCAAGGAAGCCTTTTCCCTCACTCACACTTACAGACCACAGATCTAGAGAGGAAACTTTCTCAGCAAGTCACAAGGTTTTATACTCCCCCTGGGTCCCAGGTGATTCAAAGAAGATCCCTCCAGCTCTCTTTGTATTCCTTTTTTGGGTCTTCTGGAAACAGATAAATTCCCCAATAACCCCTGGGGAGTCAGAAAAGGAGTGTTCAGGCTGTGATCATGTCCTCGAGGTGGCGGAAAAGTAGAAAATGGGCAGAAAAGTGTGGGCAACACTGAAGAGAAAAGAAGAGGGTGAGAAGAGGGAAAGGAGAGGCTGTGGTTAGGAGAGAATGAGGAGAGGTAAATAGTGGAAGGGATGGAAAGCAGAGAACAAAGGGGAGAAGCCCTGAGCATTTCAAAGAGTAGGTAAATGAGGGATCGACTGGAGATGGGGAAGAGGTGAGGTGTACTACCTTAAGAGAGATGTATAACAAAAGGAAGAAAAAAGAAGTCTTAGCAATGTATTAAATAGGAAAGAAATGGGGGACAGGGAGCTAAAGAAAGCCACAATCAGAAAGAGGAGACTTCCTTGCAGAGAAAGAGAGAAGAGCGCAGGCTGATTCTGAAAGGGGGAAACTACTGGAATCCAAAGAAGCATGTTAAAGGAATACATTACAAGCTTGACACACAAAAGCACAGGCATAAACTGTAATAGAGAGCAAAAGAAAATGAAGTGGAAAATGGAAGCAGGTGGAACAAAAGGAAACAGGGCACATAACATAGTTTTTAAATATTATAAATGTAGAAGTTGGATTAAAAAAAATATTGCTGAGCTCATTTCTCTCTTTAGAACTGTACAACATGAAAAGAAACATATGTACAGTCTGGCATTGCTGTTAATATCCCTTCCTTCAAATCCTCTTTTAATGGGTGCAGATAATAAAGCTGGTAACTGTTCAAGAGCAAATGCCATTACAAATGATGCCCTGTAATCCACTGTAAACTCTTACGCTCTGCTTACAAAAACAGAGCTGGGTGCTTGAAATGGGAAGAGTCTTTTATTTCTTTTCGTATAGCAGCCCTCACTCTTCTGGCCAAATTTCACTTCCCAAAGGACAAATGATGGAAACACTGGGCTTCAGGGTCTGTCTAAACAGGAGATTGTTTTATTCAGCACCTCTGTTATTAGGAGATGTAGTTGTCTATTCTGTTTACTACTGCTGAAATGCATATGGAGGATTAAGAACAATTTGGCAGAGGGTTGTTTCTTTCTCAAGTGATATGGTGGCCTGGAAGAGCTGCTTGTTCCCAGTGCAGCCTCTAGCCAGCTTCCTGGAAGGTTCCTTGCTCCACTCTTGCATGCACAGAACTGGAGTGGTACAAGAGGAAGAAAAAGCTGTACACTTCAAGCTACTCAGTGCTTTCTTATCCAGCACACACCTGAGCACCATGTATGCAGAGAGTAAGATTTACTCACATACGCACACACTTACAAGAGATGGGCAAGGGTATGTGATGGTGATAGTCCTGGTGAACAGAGGCTGCAGAGCCTTTGCTCCTCTGGGGAAGAGAGTTGCTAACCCCAAAAGGAGAAGCCAAGGCCGTGGCCTCAGCAGCATCCTGCCCTGACCTGCAGAAAATGTCCTGGGAAAACAGGCTGGAACATCCCTGCTGAGTGCTGTGCTGGGGCATGGGTCTGAAGGTCAGCTGCGCAACTCAGCTCTTCAGACACGTGCTAATACAAAGAAAACGCAGTGCAACATGTAGAAGGCCTTTATGCAGGATGTGTGGTTTTTAATACCTCCTCTCAAGCTCACCAAAGTGATGCAGCTCCTTCTGCAGTAACCAAATGTACAATCACATTGCTTGGCAACATTGTCCTTCCAGAATCAACGCTTTTACAGTTGCCTCAGCCTCTTTCCTTCCCTCCTTCTCCCATTCAAAATCATCACCTTCAGCCTGCTTCCCTGTTTCTCATCAGAACAAAAGGCACGCAACCTCTCTGCCCTTTACCATGCGTGTCACAGAGCAGGCCCCAATTAAAAGTCTAATTTTAATGCTGTTTTAATCATCACTGCACTTGTGAGATGATGGAAAGAGTCTGTAACAAGGATGGACAAAAGGCATACAAACCCACAAGAAAAACTAATGATGATTCATTGTCTGAAGGGTGAGTCATGCCTGAGTGCATGCATATGTCAAGCGTGAGACTAGCATAGCTTCACTTGATTAACCTAAATCTGCTTTAAGTCTTCTCTTGCAGCTCTGCTTTTAAGGGAACAGTAACAGACCACAGTTATTTGTACAGTGATTTTATTGCCTGTCTATGTGAGCATTTTGGTGTACCCCAGCATCAAAAAGCATGGCTGGGAGAGTCATCCAGTCTCACTTCTAGTCCCAGAACAGGGTCAGCTCCACCCTAACCCTTTCTAATAGAGTTTTGTATGGTCTGCTCTTTGAATTTGCTGAATGATGGGGATTCACACCATCCCCAGGCAGATTATCCCTATCTCCCACTGTACATTCAGGCCTTTCCTAGCTGTACTTGGATCTACAATGAGAGGTGCTGCTCTCATTTAGCAGGGCCAATTTCTTGACCACACTCAAATATGCTGCAGCCATCTTGCTTTCATTCTTTCCTTGGGTCCCCTCATCAGCAAGACAGAGGACTGCAAGTGGATGTGCTTCTGCATGGGGCTGGCCAAGCGCTGGTGCTGACACAAGGGATGGGGCTGGGATGCATGGCCCACTGGCAGCAGCACAGGCTTGGGTCAATTTGGAGTGATGGAGAAGCTGAGCCCCAGGCAATCACCCATCATGTAGCATCTCCAGCAGTGGTTTGACACACACATTCAGCTCACATGAGTCGGCAGTGATGCTGAGCAAGGTGATGGTGATGCTGCAGCTGTGGCTGGTGGGGCTGCCCACTGAACCCAAAAATTAGCTCTGTCCTTCAGGCATAGTTCTGCTCCATGCCACACAGTGAGACTGATCTGCTGTTGGCATCCCTGGTGTCAGCAGGGCTACCTTGGCTGGTGGCCATCAGAGGTGGGCTGAGGATCCTGCTGTGTCCCTGCATTGGTGTGACACTGCAGTTGGGCAGCATGGGCACAGACACATTTATGCTTACACTGCTGTCTGTTTCAGCTGGCTGCTGGCATTTTTCTTGAGTGCTGCCACCCCACCCACCCCCTCCAGATGCCCTATTACACTTGTTTCTATATATTTGCTGAATAGTAGGAGGGAAGGTCTGCTTCACAACAGCATAAACTGTGTAGCAGCTTTCCATGATAGGCATACAGAGTTTCCTACCAAATAAAATGTATTCATTTGTTATATAGATAAATGCTTGTATAGCAGCACTTACATGTCCCAGGTCTTTTTCTGCACTGATGGAGAAGGGCTTGGGTTTTGTATCTCATTTAGAAAGGGATCCAGTGCTGGTAAATGCACCAAAATTTGCTAGCAGCCAGGTGGTCTGGAGAAGCTAAGCTGAGACCCCTTGATTCCTACTCAAGTGCTGAGCTGCACAAAAACGAAGATAATACTGAGTAACTCGTGCAAGCATTTAGCCATTGGCGAACAGCTGCCTAGCAATCTCTTCATGAGATTTATTTCTCTCTTATGGTTTTGTCAAGGAAACAGTAGTTGATGCTAACATTCAGAAATACAGAGCTTCTATTTAATAGTTGGGACAGTGAGCAAGCCAAAAATCCACTGTAAATAAGCTTGTGTGATCATTTGACTTTTTTGTCATCATACAAATTATATGTGCCCAGGATTTACTACCCAGGGAATATTTATTTGTAAATAACATCAGGATATAGGAAAACTTTGTGCCTCATTTTATGCAAACAATTCTATTTTAACTGGCGTTTCACATAGCATTCAGACTGTGGGCTGCAGCAACATCACTCATCTTCCTGCAGGCAAAACGCTGCCTTGCTTTGACAGTCATTCCTGATGCTTTTTCCTTTTGCAGAAAAAGACCTACTCAAGATGAGACTTGGGACAGCTGCGGGGTGGGATCCAAAACTGCAATGCACATAACAGGCCCCAAATCAATGGAGCTTTTTCTCTTTCCAAGTAGAGCAGGATCATCTCTCCACAAAGGGTCGACTTGGGCAGCCAGTGCCGAGGTCTCTCTAAACTCAAATCACCCCTGTTTTTCTCAAAATGAAAGTGCTGCCAGCGCTCCTGAGCCCATAGGAAAACCACTCCTGAGAGCTGAATGCAGTTGTGGCAAGCTGCAGCCCGGGTGCTTGCTGATTCCTTTTGGAAGGGAGAAAGGGCACACGGGGAAAATAACACTTGAAAATTTATTCCAGAATATCAGAGGGAGCTCCATCCCCCTCACCTGCGCAATTCCAGCAGGTTCACCCTGTGAGAGGCAGCTGGAGGCAATGCACCAGGCAGGATCTGTGCTGCAGCATAACGTTTTGCCTTAATTTTGGCTCACTGCCACAGAAGCACCCCTTTGCAACCATCCCTACAGGCTCTGCAGGCAGCACACGGCTTCACACCGTATTAAATTACCTCTTTCATTCTACACAGCTCGACACAGCAGTATTGGCAGAAAGAAGAAAATACAAAAGCATATCACCATGAGTTGAGGCAGATTTTCAACTTGCCTTCTCCATTAGGGCAGCTTGGTTCCTCTAGTGGGGAAGGTGGGATTTGGCACTACAGTGGTACAGTTATTCTCACTAAGAGAAAAAAAAACCTGAACAACCTGCTGTGCTTATATTAGAGGTAGCACTGAGATTACCTTAAAATTAGGAAGCTGCATCTTGATTTTTTCTGTCCTCCACTGTAAATACTGCTTTGCTGCTTACATTTCCCTCTGTAGTGATGCTGTTGCATTTGGGAATTTCCACATGCATGTGTTTGCAGTGTGGACTAACTGGTCAAATCCAGTTTCTGCTCAAATTTATAACAAGCTTTTCACTCCATCAGAAATAACCCAGATTTAATACCAAGAGCATTACAGTCCCTCAAATGCATACTTTCTCCTGTGAGTCACAAGTAAAGAGAGGTCTTTAGGCATATCCTAAGGACACTAGTGTACATGATCAGACAGCCCCAAGCCTGACAGAATGGTGTCAGTTCAGCTGAGGCAACAGCCTGCTCTTGCTAAGCTGACATCAGGGAAAGGAAGGGATTGCAGCAGGTCACCATTTTTACACCTAGGCAAGGACTTCTGGAGCAGTTCTAATCTCGGTTGCATTGCCTCTGTGCTCCTGATTGCTGGGTTAATTTCCCCAAACACGCACTACTGAGCAGAGCTGGAAGTGTGCAGGATTGCAGACCTGCCCCTGCTCCGCTCACTCCCAGCCAGAGCAAATGAGCTGATGAGGAAGGAGGAATTACCCTGGTGATCCCTCCTGTGATTCCCCAGCAGCTGCTGTCCTCAGCTGACCCCAGCAGGGAGATGCTGTGAGGGTTACACTGGATTACAGAGTCCAGCTGCTCTTAATCCAGGGGCAGCCGTCACTGACTTGGCCAGTGGTGCAGCAGGAACCGCCTGCATCCGTGGTTTCATTGCACCCAGGTTGTCATTTATATAATCTTCCTGAGTTCCCTTTGCCTTTCTTTCATCCCTGCAAATCCTCACTATATCATTGTTTGGCAATAATACCATTGCCATTAAACTTGAGGCAGTTCAATCCTTATACTTTCGAATCCAAGAGGGCGGGCAGGATTGTCCTGAGAAGCCCTACAGCTCATGAGGGCGAAGAGTTGGTGGATGAGCTGTGTTTGGATCCTAGTGGAAGCTGATAGTTCTTTTCTCTCCTCCTTCCTTAGAAGGTCCTTCCTACATCTTTTGGTGCAGACTGGGTACAACATGAGAGGTGGGACACACCTACAGCGAGCTGCATGTCTGGTCACCAGGGTAGTTCCCAGTGATGGACAAACTGTCTCAAATTAGCAGCACAGCTGCACTGAAGCAGATTACCTGGTCATAGGTGGGACCTTGTAGTTTCTTCTTTTTGGATCTGCCTGGAAATTCACCCCCACTGTACACAGTGCATCCTCACTTCGTGTGGTGGGAGACAGTTGCATTTCTCCTTGCCATCTTCGGAATCTTTATCTTTTATATTATACATTTGTATCTTCAAGGAAAACATATTATACTACCTATATCCCAATAGTTTGTTGCTCTGTATGTAGTTTTATTACATAGGTACGTACACTGCTGACTGGATCACCTAGATCTGTTTTACCTCTTGTAGCTCCCCAGCACTGCTGCCATGCACTCCCAGAGCTACCTTTTGAGAGCAAGGTGGCACTGGGAGGATCCAGAGACAAGAGATCCGTTCTTCCTGCTACTCTATGCCTGTCTTGAAGTAGCCTTGCTCATGTCTTCCATTCACTGGGAACGGTTCAGGGACTGGATCTGACACTCAAGCTTGTTTTCTTTGCAGCATATGCATGTTTGATGCTCAAGGCACCAGAATTCATAACCTACATGAATTTTCCTGCTTTGACAGAAAGTCTTGGGCTGCCTCCAGTGGGAGAGTCACACTGAAACTCCTCAGGCTGGGAGGAACTGGGAAAAGGAGCAGAGCCTTCATAAACACCAGGATTTGGTAGAAAATCTGGGCCTGGCCTCTTCCACCAGCAGAAGTCCCATGGTGGGGGACTATTTTGGATAATTTTGCAGAAGTTTTATAAAAAATTTGGAGGGGTTTTTTGTTTGTTTGTTTTATTTTTTGCTATTGGAGCATCAAAGTACATTTTACTCTGTCCATATAGGGTGTTTGTAAAAATCTAATATTCATATAATACATAGTTGTACTTAATCCTTTATTATTCCATCAGTGTCTCAGAGATCTCTATTGCCAGTTTCATTACCATAGAGCTGAATCTGCACCATATAAAGTAAGAGGAAAACAACCATTAAACCAACTCTTAATTAAATTATTTTCTACAGTTATTGATCATATTCTTAAAAAAACCCTACTCTGAATTCTGTAATCTAGGAATAAACATTGTTGTTGAGCACCGTTGCTTTATTCTAGAGATGTACACTGTATGTAAAAAATTAACAAGTGAAAAGTTTCACATTTCTTCAAGGTACACTGTTATCATCTCGCTTGTCTTTTACAGATGCTACTGACTCTATCTCATACTCACCATCCCACCAACAGTTTGCTGGAAAGAATAGGGGCAGCCAAGTTTTCAATGATGAATTTTGCTTTCCTTAAGAAAAACCTAGTTGATGCAACATACATGACTGAGAATCATAGAATCACAGAATGGTTTGGGTTGGAAGGGACCTTAAGATCAACTGGTTCCAACCCCCTGCCATTGGTAGGGACATCTTCCAATAGACCAGTTTTTTCAAAGCCCTGTCCAACCTGGCCTTGAAGACACTGCCAGGAACTGTGCAGCCACAACTTCTCTGGGAAACCTGTGCCAGTGTCTCATCGCTCTTATAGGGAAAAAATTCTTCTTTATATCTAGTCTAAATCTACCTTCTGTCAGTTTAAAGCCATTTCCCCTTGTCCTGTCACTACATGCCCTCGTAAAATGTCCCTCTCCAGTTTTCTTGTAGACCCCTTTTAGGTATTGGAAGGCTGCTATAATATCTTCTTGAAGCCTTCTCTTCTTTAAGCTGAACAAATGCAACTCTCTCAGCCTGTTTTCATAGGAGGAGTGCTCCAACCCTCTGATCATCTCTGTGGCCCTGCTATGGATTCACTCGAGCAGTCCCATGTCCCTCTTGTGTTGTTGTCCCAGAGCTGAACACAGCACTTAAGGTAGGGACACAGGAGGGTGGAGTAGAGGGGCAGGATCACCTCCTTCCACCTGCTGGTCAGGCTCCTTTTGATGCAGCCCAGGATGTTGTTGGCTTTCTGGGCTTCAAGCACACATTGGCAGGTTATGTTGAACTTCTTGTCAATCAACACTCCAAGTCCTTCTTTTCAGGACTTCTCTCAATCCAGTTTTTGCCCAGCCTGTGTTTGTGCTTGGGTTTTCCCCAACCCAGGTGTAGGACCTTGAAGTTTGTTTAATGAACTTCATGATGCCGGTGCTGGCCCACCTCTCAATCATGTCAAGGTCCCTCTGGATGGTATCACTTGCCTCCAGCATATCAACCACACCACACAGCTTGGTGTCATTGGCAAACACTGAATATAGGTGTTCAGTGCAGCATTTAAGCACATAGTCGTCTTTAGGCCTTAACTGTGAACAGAGATGAGCAAGGTACATGGTTTTGCTGAGTGAGAGACTAAATTATCCATCAGACACTTTGCTCCTTTGCTTATTTCTTAATCGAACCCTTGATGACTGATCAAAATCTGTGTGTAATAAATGAGTTTACATGGCTAAAAATGTAACATTAGAAGTCACTTAGAAGGACTGTCAACAGTCTTTAATGCACCAGAATATGGGCGAGGTTCCTGCTTCTGCTGCGTGCAGATCTGGAATGCCCTGCTGGCAAGCAGAGGACAGACTGCCTCTTTGCAAAGCACACTTTCCAAGTGCCATAAAGTCACAGAGCTTAATAGGTCAGAAACCTTGGGTTGGTGAAAACAAATGCTGCCAATGTACACTAGAGCAGTCGTACATACTAACACCCCTTTGTTATCAGCAGCAGATAGGAAAAAAAACAAGCTATTTTCTCTCCAAAGCTCGTAAAAAGTCCTGTGGACCTAGATACTTATGCAACACATAAGAACAGGCCACAGTTCCACAGATTTGGGGATTAAGTTATCTGATGTCAGGAACAGAAACTCCTACATAATAATCCCCTCATTAGTACTCACAGGACAGCAATGACTCTGCAATTCCAATAGTTTCTGTTACACAAAATCAGTCCCTGCTTTGGTTAATACACTGGATATTTAAAACTTATTATTCTCGATCTGCATTTGTGTTCTAGAGGAGTAGTAGCCAACTCCAGATGACGGGACAGATGGAGTTTTACATTGCATTAAAAAATCGGGTTCTCAATAATAAGTCATATGTTACACTCGCACATTCTTCTACACAATTAAGACATTTCTTTTAAAAATTAGCAAAAATGGAAGAGAATTGGCACCACAGCGTTTTGACTTATCTGTAATAAAACTGCAGAGCTGAGGCTGTGGAACTTGCATATCCTTCCCACATTATTTTCTTACTGATACTTGTTTCCACTGACATTTTGAGTTTAATCATTCCCTGTGATGGCACTAGGTTAGGTCATTCCCTCCCTGTGAGACTTGCATAAACTAACAGATAACAAGCGTCATCCAGTACATCTCAGTATCGATGGGTGGGGAATCACCCCCAGAAATACATCCACTGGTCTGAGCTGTAAAGGGGACAGTTAACTATGAAGCTGATGGCTGAGGAGGAAAGCCAAGGAGCCACAGAGAGAAAAACAGCTCCTGGAGTACCCACAGTTCTTTTCCTGTGACACCGCATTCAATGGCTCTGTCCTGTGCCAGCCTTTTATGTTTTTTTCTTCCCAACAACCTTATAGCACAACTCAGTCCTAAGGGCAATACTCACACCTGTGGTTGAAAATAATCTCAGCTAATAAACTGCACTCTGGCAAAGGGTGAGGCAGGTCTTACAGTGAACTCCTCCATAGAAAAATACTGAGTTCGAGGTAACCAGCTGCTTGGGCCTCACACAATCTCTGCAGTGGGACAGCATGAAAGCTTTGAGGGGAAAAAAAGTATCTGTAATTTTCCTTGCATTTTTTCCCTTCAGAATTTACTGAAATAATTTTCTTTCTGGAGTCTCCTCATTTATAAACCACATTTTTCTTTTCTAACAAACAGGTATTTTAATTGTGATAATTTTGAGCTGAGGGCAGAGATCATGTTCAGCTGCTATGGGTTACCAGCAGTAGGTTATTTGTGCTTCCTACCTTATCATGCAGTTTTATGAGTAATTCTAGTGAATATCCGTTTTCCCACGTCTTTGATTGTCTGCCTTATCTAACTGAATCATACTCAGACTTCCTGTCATCTCTGAATATGTCTATTTTGGAGATAAAATGCAAGTGACTATGTTTACTTGTAAAAAATGTAGGTCATGGTAAAAATTGTTAGGTGGACATTAGAAGCTGAGACATGGAGAGGACTTCTTGGTTTCTTTTCCTCGCATTACTCACACTTTCAAATGTTCTGTCTGGCTGTAAGCATTTGTATTTTACATTTGAAATATCACTATGAATTTGTTATTTATTTTCACCTATTTCTTGCAGAACCATGAACACCTGAGGACGAATGAGAACTAAAGATGGATTCTGAGCTTAATGATTGCTCCTGCTGAGAGTGTATAAAATCTGTACATCATTGCTTTTTCACATGAAAAAATGATGGAGAATTGTGCTGATGGTAAACTGAACCTCAGAAGTATAAGCAGCCATATAATAGACCAGTATGGAAAGACCTACTGTAGGGAAACTGTCTTTAACTCCAGGGTGTGGATATTTATCTTATACAGTAAACTCTAAGGGTTTCTCTTCCTTGTATAGGAACACTTCTTATTTCACTGCAGATATTTGCATTGTTTATATGTGGTTTCAATCCCTTTTGAAATAGGCATGTTTGTATTTGCTGCTCTTTTTGCATCATTTCGAGCTCCCAGTACCTGCTGCAGTCTGTGGTGTTGGGCTCCTCAAGTTAGTCTCCCCCTTTTCCAGGTGGGCTACACCAAATTCCTCTGCCCCAACAGTCCTGTCTGCCTGGTAGCACCTCTCTAAGTTCATGACAGTTATGGGTTGACTGAACTTTAACAGCATTCTGTGCCTTGCAAGCAAGTTGTTAAGTCATAAACCAGCAGGTATGTAATCCTCCTGAGAAGAGCAAATGAAACCTGAATTACAGTTTGGTGTCACGTCTTTTCTTCCAAAACGGACTGAAGGGTTTGAAACAAGAAAAAAAAAAAAAAACAGCTCCTGAAACTGTTTGTATCAGAGGTCTTTCCAGCATTCAGTGAACTCTGAGAAGAAATGGTTTGCTCTTATACCAGAACTGCCCCTTCCAGAGGGTTGCCAGAGATGCCTCCCCCACTACATCTGACCTCACTTGTCCTTTGACCATGCTCCAAAGGCAAACCTACTCTGGCAGACTCCAGAGGGCAGATTGTCTGATCCTGTGATCTAATTTCCTCCTGAGGAACAGTTTTTCCCAGATAGTGTGACTTTAAAGCCCAGCAATCTCTGTTTTGATGGAGCACAGTGGCTGATTTCCTCCAGTTTCACTGTTGCTGCTCTAGATATCCTCCTGGAAAATTTAAGATGTTTCTGGACAATTTCCCTAGCTTATGTTGGCTAGTTGCTGAAGAAGTGAGATTTGGTTGTCTTTGTGTTTGGAGTCCTAAAAGACAGTGGTCTAATGAGAACAGCTGGAACTAATTGTTATATTTCTCTGTATTAGCTGTTAAAATCCTGTTCTTCCCACTTAGTGGGCAGAATGGCTATAAATGAGTCACCTGCATCCAGTGGTTCCTTTAGGTTAATTGAATGCCTGGCTCCTTCAAATAGCCAAATGAAGGTTTGGAAATCAGTTATTTGGAAAGGGGTATGTAGTGTCTTGTCTAATGCACACATCTCTTAATTTGTAGCATCTGCCTACAGCCAGCCTTGAGTATTTTGCACTGTAGTAAATGTGCCACCCCTTAAATAAAGTTGTAAGTGGATAGAAAAGGAACAAAGGTGTATGAGCTTTGCTGTAGTACTGAGGGGAATATCAACAGTAGAGAGTCAAGATACTAATTTTTTTGTACTTCCCTGACACTAGTTCACACACAGGTGTGCACACAGGAAAATTGTCCCTGTGGCCTCTACTTGACAATGGTGCTACAGTAGTAATTGACTTTTTGCTATTGTGTAGTTATGAAAACAAAAATGGACATACTTCAAGAAGCAAGGTTATCATCGGTTATAGCTCCATCAGAAAATCTTCCAGGTATTTTCTACCTTAATTCAGCTCTGGAGCCTAATTCTCTTTGTAATTAGCAATTACAGTGCATATTGAAGAAAGCACATAGAGCAGACAAATTGATGTGAAATTAATGTGTATCATTCACATCAAGTTCCTTGAAACCTACTATTTCTGCTTTCCTCTTACATAAAATGGACAAGTGAGTCTACTTTAAAGAAAATTACTCCTTGGCAACAATGACCCAAGAGATCTGCAAGTCTGCATAGCAAGCAATCTCAACACCTTGATTATTTGTTATAAGAACAGATCTGAAACATTTAATCCATAGAGCATGCAAAGATCTCAGCTGAGAAATTTTATCTTCAATATTCCTGAGAACTGAACTAAAGTGAGAGGCAGGCAACTGCAGGTCACTCATTAGTATCCAAACTGTGGTGTAATCCTTGTTAAAGGAGAATAACAAATGTAAGAGGGTTCATTTTTCCCCTCGCATGGGAAATGTGATTCAAGAGTGTATTTTTTAGTCTGCTTAGGAGCATGCAAAAATAATGTTCATTAATGTTAGGGAAGATACAGATGTTGCGTGAGAAAAGGATATAGCAATGATCATTGATTCTGGCAGAAGAATTCAGGAGCTCTCTTTGAAGTCTGACAACATGAATCTGTGCCCAGATTTGCCAGGCTTTAATCTGTGACAATTAAATTAGGGGGTAATGAAGGAAGATTGTACTATCTTTACTCTTGGTTGAATTAATGATTTGTGTTTTGTGGGGAATGCATACCTCTCTTCTGTTCCATCAAACTCTGTAAGCCTGGATTTAAAGCCCTGGAAATTCTTATAGTTCTTCTTTCCTGTAGCTCCACCGTTATTTTAGGGGATCATCAAGGCATATTTTGTTAATGCTATGTGGATGTATATTAACGTACTTAATCCGAGCATGCATGGGAGAGATGCAGGTGACAGTCATCCCTGAACTGGGGAGAGGACATTGCAGGCCAGGAGGTGCACCCAGATATGGAAGGGGCAGCTTTCAGTGGTGGGGAGGGTGCTGGTGATGGAATGCCAGTGGCATGATTTTCTCTCTCCATCTCTGCACTTCTCTGCTCCTTTCTCCTTCTTCACTGACACACGCTGAGCCTTGCTCCAGCCTAAAGCTACTGATGGTCAACTCTTGCACATCCACCACATGCTTGTATTTCTCCCATGGCTGAACCAGCCTCATGTGATCTGTTATAAAACCACATTGTCTGGCTTAAAAATGACATAGTTTAAAAATGCCCCTGAGCAGCTCAAAATTTTCCTTCTGGAGAACTCTTCAAATGAGATTTAGACACACACATTCAAAAATCATGCCATTTAATAAAAAGAAATTACTATTTTCTCCAGCTACAGCTGAGTAACATATTGCCAGAAGTATAGAAATAATAGTAATTTGGAGATTATTCATATTTGCCCTCAATTTTTTATTTAGAACATTTTATCATATCCCAAGGCCTCCTCTATGCCCCTCAGGAAATATTTATTTGTCATTACAGTCAGTTTTTAGAATGTATGATGTGACAGTTGACGTTTATATCAATGGTACAATAGAAACGATACTTCATTTTTCCCTGAGTGACCAAGCAGTCTGTATCTAAAACAGGACATGATCCTCAAAATTCCTGGAGAGAAGGTGAATTTGCCAGCAGTCATGCATTTGGTCTCCAAAATGCCCCTTTTACTTCAGCTTCAACTCTGCTTGTTTTCCATTAATTCTTCTAACTATGGAAGAAACTAAACATGTTCCTCCACGAATATAGAATGTCAAGGTAAGTAAACATGGAAAAGAAAGAGTTGTGTTACCTCAGGATGAGTTGCTGCCGGGGGAGGGAGACACACACCATTGCAGCTTTTTAAGCTCTAAATTTGGAAATGCATTAAACTTTTTAAGCTTCCAACATATTTCATATGTTTCACTCTAATCGCACCGTGTTTACGCAGGATGCATCTGTTATAACTCCGGCATCTGAAAGTCAAACAGCTAAGTTTGACTTGTCACTTCAACTCCTTATCCAGTCAAAGGACAGAGGCAGGCACCTGCAGGGGCACTTCACCTCATCCTCTCGTTGGGGCCTAGTTCACGGACAGGCAAATTCCTCTGGGAGAATGCCAGTGTCTCATCTATGGTTATAAAATAAGCCCTGAGTAACAGCCTCCTCCTTAGATCTTTCAGACATCCCAACCTAAGCGTGGTGACTGTGCTTAAACAGAAACAGTAATGTTGATGGCAGAATACTCATGCCCAAGTGAGTAGAAAGTTTCAAGCTGGTTCCTGTATGTGACACGGACCAAATGTATATGAGTGATTTCTTTTGCCATATTTATTGTATGATCTTTGCCTGGGTTTCTGTGACACTTCAAAGGGACTAATGTATGACAAACTTCTTGTGGTCTGATTAATTTCAGCAATGCAGAGCATTAATGGGGATGCTGCAGATTCACTCTGAAAAGAAAGCAAGGCAAAATTACTCTGTTCTCTGTGTTAGTTAGTTAAGGCTCTCTCACAAGGTAGGCTGCCTGCCTTCCCATTTTCAGCCCAGTTCCAACAAGAAGACAAGACAAAAAGGAGGCAGAGAGTCTGAAAAAGCAGTTGTTACGATGTAGGCAGGCATTTCAAGTACACATACATTTGAGTCACGTAACAGTTTTCAATTTGTTGGGCTTCACATGGTAGCAGTAGTTGTACATTGTATGATATAGTGCTTACACTGATGTTTGCCTTGTGCCCTAACAGAAAATGAGAACTGTTTTCTTTGGTAACATGAAAGATGAATGTTTACAGCATTTTCCCTACCTAATTTAATAGAACTATTCAATTGTTTAACAAGTTATTCTATTTTCAATTCTGCAGTACTTTTCTCTTTTGGACTCGCCTGCCAGCCTTTGTATTTTCAGCTGTCTCTTGGCTGCCTGATAGCATGAAACAGCCACTTGATTTTCACCTCAAGAAAATCTTTTGCTATTCTCTTTTTAACGGAGACACTTTGTATATTCTTGTCACTCCTCTTCAGCACTGGCAGAGCCTAGCAAGAGCATCAGCCTCCTGATTGTGCCATAGTCATTCCAGCCTAACATGGAGAAACCTGTCAGTACCCCAACAAAGTTAACTACTGTTTATCTGATCTCAAGCAAGAGTATGGAGTGAGGTGCGTGCAGTTATCTGGTTTGGAGGCTTGTGTTGTGTGCTTCTGAGATAGTGCTATAGGATATAAGGGCCAGAAGTTCTAAGTGGCCAGCCGGGGGGGGAACTCTGCTGAAACAGTTGTTCAATAGCCAGTTAAATTCAGAAAGTGATTCTCAGCCAACAGAGAAGCATTTTCACATCTAAGGAAAAAAACCAAAACCTTCTTATTTTACTTAAGAGAGTGGCCAGAATGCCTCCTGGTAAAGAAAGAAGAGCATGAGCTTCAGGATGACAGATGAATGCTGTCTGGACCCCTGGAAGAGTTCAAAGTGAAGCCTGTACACAAAAGTTAACGTAACTGTGAAAGGGAGAAGAACTGATCCTGAAAGGAGATCTGATCTGAGGTGAAGACAGGTGAGGTAGGTGTTTGCTGGGGTTCTCTGGTGGGGTTCTCCATGAGAAGCTCTGCACCCTGAGTGAGATGCCATGGGGCATCCCAACAGATGCCCATGATGGTGCTATGCACGATGCCTGGAGCCCCTGCTGCACTTGATGTGTTTGGTGGCTGAAGGATGTCTAGCCCAACACAGCCACACACACACCTTCCTATTTAATTTCATCCACTGCCTCTTCTGTATACATCTGCAACTGTGTTGACTGTTGTGGATGCTATGAATAAATTACTGTATTTGCCAGCTTAAACTGGTTTGAGGTAAGTGTTATTTCAAGTAATAGGGTGACAACAAGTCATTCTTTCCTCAAAGACACAATGAATCTGTGAATGAGGACCTGGTTTGGATGACAGGTCACTCCTGCTATCTTTTTCTCTACCATCTCAAATGATAAGTGTCCGTGTGGAGTATCGGTTCAAACTGCAACAACGGACCATGTTGTAATCAATATGATGTCTCAGGATGGAATTTCAGTCTTCTTCTTTTGACTTTTTTATAAACTTTGGAAATTAAAACCACACACCTGAAGAAAGGATATTAATAATGTTCTGTCAGGCAACCAAAAGTCAGTACCAAAGATATAGTCAGCTCTTTACATACATAAAACTGACCAAAGATAATATCATTTTAAATCTTTCTGTTGCCTCAAGATGTATACAGTATATTTTATTTGTTTATCACTAGTACAAATATACCACAAAGAGACCTTTCAGGACCAATTCATATCACTTAATAATTCATGCAGAACACAATCACATTTTATTATTGATTTTGGCATAGTTACCTACAAATTTAAGACTCAGTGGATGTAAATCAGCATAGTCACCATGCAAGAAAACAGAGCAGAAAGAGTTTGTGAATTTATTGCAGGAATCAAAGGACAATTCAGGTTGGAAAGGACATCAGGAGTTTCCAGGCCAACCTCATGCTCAAAGCAGGGCCAGCTCTGAGATCAGACCAGGCTACTCAGGCTTTGTTTTGAAAACATTCAATCAAGGAGACAGCCCAGCCTCTCAGAGCAACCAGCTCCACTACCTGGATGCTCTCATGGGCAGAAATCTTCTCCTTATATCCAATCTGAATCTCTCTTGTTTCAACTTACATGTACTGTTGACCCACTTGTGCCAGGTCCTGCACTTGGATCACAACAACCCCATGCAAAGCTACAGACTTGGGGAAGAGTGGATGGAAAACTCCCTGGCAGAAAAAGATGTGGGGGTGTCGATGAGCAGCCAGCTGATCATGAGCCAGCTTGTGCCCAGGCAGCCAAGAAGGCCCACAGCATCCTGGCCTGTATCAGCAATAGTGTGGCCATCAGGGCCAGGGCAGCGATCATCCCCCTGTACTCAGCACTGGTGAGGATGCATCTCATATCCTGTGTTCAGTTCTGGGCCCCTCGCTAGAAGAGAGACATTGAGGTGCTGATGTGTGTACAAAGAAAGGCAACGAAGGTGGTGTAGGGTGGGGGACACAAGTGAGATGAGGGATGGCTGAGGGAACTGGGGTTGTTTGATCTGGAGAAATGGAAGCTCAGGGGAGACTTTATTGCTCTACAACTTCCTGAAAGGAGGATGGAGCAAGGTGGGTATCAGTCTCCTCTCCCAGTTAACAAATGACAGGACAGGAGGTAACAGCCTCAAGCTGTGCCAGGGGAGGTTCAGGTTGGATATTAGGAAAAATTTCTTCACCAAAATGGTTGTCAAGCATTAGAACAGGCTGTCCAGGGAAGTGATGGAAAAACTGCCCCTGGGGGTATTTAAAAGACCTGTAGATGTGGCACTTAGAGATATGGTTTAGTGGTGGAGCTGGCAGTGCTAGGTTAATGGTTGGACACAGTGATCTCAAAGGTCTTTTCCAAACTAAATGATTCTATGACTCTATGATTGTTTCTCACCCTTCTGACACGCAATTCTGTGAAGAGCTTAGCTCTGTCTTCTTGATGGTCCTTCCTAGATACTGGCAGGCTGCAGGTGCCCTCAAAGCTATCACGCCGACTGAGTAAGTCCAGCTCCCTCCTGCTCTGCATGCTGATGCACAGGCATTGCATCTCGTCTGCTTCATCCCCCAAAGGTGAGCAAAAGCACCATGTCCTCCATATATGTGGGGAGCTCAGCTCACTGCACATCCCACTGGCGTCAGGGGCTTTTGAGGGATGGATCTTGTGGCATTCACTGAAAGAATCAGGTCCCTACACTTGTGCTTACAATTCTGTAACATAGGTGAGAAATTTTAGGCTTTTATAATAATGTTGTCTATGTGTCCCCTCCATTTGACAGTGAGAGATAAGCTGGACTGCGTTATCTCACATCCCCAGCTAGGTGCACAGTGCTGCGATGTCATTTTTCAAACAAAGCAAATAGACTTGCTCTATTTGGGTGATTCTGATTTCTTACTTTAACCACTCCCATCTCCCTCCTCCCCTCAACAAGACGAAAACACCAATATCTGTTTTGGGCTCACCAGGTATGACATAATGCCAATGGAATTTGTTTTTAATCTGGGTGACCAACAGTTATCTGACAATTCAAGTAATATTTCTCCTCATCCATCCATCAAACTCCTGCGAATTTAGAGGGGAAAATGGCACCAGATTTAACACCCAAGCAAGACTGTTAACACCCTGGGACTGGAACTTCAACTCCCTGCGGTACGATTTTCCCCTGGCCTGTCCTGTGCTGCCCTTTTCATTTTTTATTCACGTAAAATTATAACTCTTGCATTTGAAAGTCATCCTCTTTAATTTCTGAGGCTGTTTCCTGCAGTGAGTCAGGTCAGGCAAACTATTATTAGGACCATGTTTATTTATAACGGGTAGTTTAGCATTAGGCAATGAGTTGTGACAGGCTGTGCATTTCTGGAGGATGATGGCAGGCCTGGGTGCCTTTGCAGGGATGATGCTGAAGGCAACGGGCTTCTGCCACCCCGGACAGCCTCCGGACACGCTTGCTTTGCTGCCAGCAGCTTGCTGCCGTTATGAAATGAAACACTGTGAGAGAAATGAGGACATGCTGGAGCCAGTGTTGGTGCTGGGAAACGTGGGCAGTGAGTAGCCAGTGGCCGCCTGGCTGTGCTGTTCCTGCTCCACTGAGTCCACTGCAGGGCAGCTCAGAGGTAGGACTCAGAGCAGTGTTCAGAAGCAGGAACCTGCTGCCCCAGCTTTTTCTGGGTATCCCTCTTTTCCACCCTCTATGTGTTTCCCCTGATGCTGTTGCTTTATTGCCCCCCTCCAACTGTGCACAAAGCAGACAGCTCTGCTGTACTCCACAGAGTTCTCTGCTTCACAGCAGCACTTTCAGCATAATTATTTATTCCATTTTTATTCTCTTCCACCTTCCCTGGCAGCTCCACATCCCATGAGCCTGACTGGAGGGCCCGCAGAAGACTGCAGAAGGCTGAGGGGAGGAGTGTGTTCCTGTAGTGATACGAGAACCAGAGCAGCAAAGAGGGCCAAGAACCGTGGAGATCCTTCCCATCAGCAGATTAAGCAGATGATAACTCACTTCTTGGATGCCACTGCGAGACCCACCTTAGCTTCCCTAGGAAGAAGATGCCACTTCTTCTTTGCTGTCTGTTCTGCAATGCTGTAATATGATGGGCAGCTTGTACCAGTTGAGTAACTCCTTGTAGAAATGCATTAGGTTCAGGGCACATAATTTTTCCCTCTTCTCCCCCATAGACCTAAGTATCCACCTGCAGCTGGCATGGAAAGGCAGCTAGTTTATCATGATGAGCCCTGCTGCTGGAGGCCCAGGGAGACACGCAGTGCTGAATGCCTCCTTAGGTAGGATTTGAGCCCCTCTATGCTGGCAGGGGTAAGGTGAAGCTGTCAGGGCTCTGACTCATGGCCAGTTACTTGCCAAAGGCAGGCTCACACAGTGGACTTGTTGCTGTGGAGCTGACTCCAGTACCTTCTTTATTTGCCTGCAAATGTGAGCAGTGGCAAGGAGCTGGGAATTTGTGAGGGGCTCTCTTCCTTCCTCTAGTAAATTTGCACCTATGTTTTTGTTCTTACCTATCAGTTCGCATTTGGTTGACTTCTGTTCACCTTTTTTTTGAGGAGATATGGGACCTACTTGGAGGTTTAAGAGGACATCTGTGCCTCTGCATCCATCCGTCTAAATGAGAAGCAGTGACCATGACTGTCAGGAGACCCATGTCCAAATCAGCTACCAAGGAGCTAAATCCAGCATCCTTTATTTAATTCTTAGCTTGGCAAAACCCGAGTGAAGGTAAGGAGAATCTTAACTGCTTGGGGATGTCAGGTTCCAATAATGAACACAGCCATGGTTCCTGAAATATATTTTCATGAATTTGCTCAAGAGTATACTGCAGAGGTGTTTCTGACATTTGGCAACATTAATATTTAAGCCTTCCTGTGTTATTTTTGCTAAAGGAAATAGAAATTAGCATGTCATGATCGTAATAGAACAGCTGAAAATAAAGGGCCAGATTGTGCCCTCAATCCACACACCCAATTCCCACGGATGTCATTGGAAATTGTGTGCATACGCCTCTGAGGGCAGAATTTGGCCTACTGCGCCTCTCCTCTCTCTGTGATGCGCATGTTACACTCACTGCTTCTAATCGTACTTCTGTGCAACAAGAGAGGAGCACGTGCCTAAATTATTTAGCACCCTGATAACCCGCGGTGTTTTTCCTTCCCTTTTCATAATGATTGAAGCTGTAATTCTTCCTGCAGCTAAAGCTGATGTATTTGCAGACGAGTCCTATACACCTCTGTTAGCAGAAAGGGAGTGAATTGCCTGCAAGGCATGTCTCCAGCAGATGAGCATCTTGGAATCTGTATACCCATGGGCTTGACCTGGTTCTGGTGGGATTGACAGAGATGTCAGTGGGACTGCCTTGGGCAGGAGATGGGCTCAGTGACCTCCTGTTGTTCATTGGAACTCAGTGTGTGATAAATCATTGCCTCCTTTCTGCCCTTGAGCTGGGACCTGATGGACTTGGCATGTGCTAAATGTGATCCTAATGAAGGATTCTTTCCTGAGCCAAGGTTTTTAGCTGTAAAGTTTGAGGTTTGCTTTTTAACTCTACAAGGCTTCAGAAGAATGGCTAGTTGCATCATATCTATAACGACTATTTTAAAAAGAAGTCTCTGATAGAAGAATTGCTCAGAAGATAGAGATGGGAATAGTTCATTGAAAAATAATCAACTTTTTACTTTGCTTTCCTCCTCCAAAATATTCAGAAGTAAATCAGTCCTGACAACAGCTTGATTCATGAGCAGCAGAGTACTCTCATGTAGCAAAATCAAAAAAAGGTGTCAGCTGTGACAAGACTATATGTACTATACATATGCTTTAAAAGTGAGTGGTAGCAGACATTTTGGGATACCATATTGTGATATAGAAAACTACATAAATACAAGTCTTCATCATTGAAGCTAGGGATGTGACTGAAACCATGATGAGGTCTGAATGACTAATTTTCTGTTGACTTTGTTGAATCTGTCCTGTTGCAGGTGCTGGGAAAAGCAGCTTCCAAGCAGTTCTCCACCAGGTCATTGCTCTGCTGTGCTGTCCCATGCTCTCACTCCCGCACTTGCAAACGGCAGTAGGAGAAACACACCACATACTTTCCTAATCTTTACCCATTAAAGTAGTGGGCTTTATCATAGTTTCCACAGGGATCAAATGCCATTGTAACTAGGAGGAGATACGGCGCTTATGAGAGGAGATGGTCAGTTACGTATCTTGCTTTGAATGTGACTCACCCTGTGGAAATATTTGGGAGGAGTTTCCCATGTGCTGGATATTCATAACAGATTAGTCTTTCCTGTACTTCTACTTTGAGACAGTGGATTTTCAGAAGATGGGCATGCAGTATATAGCTTTTTCCAAAGGAAGAACTTGTAAACTTCAGCCCCTATCCCGACAACACTGCATTCAATCACTAAACTTCTGAAAGTTTAGGGTTTCAAGTGAACAAAAGCACACTGGGGGGGGGGGGGGAATAATCCAACCTTTTTTCTCCACAATTAAATTCTGCAATCAGTGAGACCAAAGCCAAAAAGCACCAGCAGAAGATTTATGCATCTGCTGGCATAACAAGAAAGAAAAATTAATGTTGAAAGTAGCAAAAAGAAAACCGTTACACAGGATTCTGTACACTGTACTTTAGGAATTGGAGTTGATAAGAGGCTTGCAGAGCTCTGGGATGGCATTTCTGGCATTATTATTAAGCATTCTATATGAAATAGTTATGTCAGATGGTGGAGAGAGGTTCAGGGGTTGCAAATGTTGCTGTCAGTACTAAGGTCTTACTCCTGCTCCCACTGAAGGGAAGGGAACATCTCCCAAGGCACATCAGAAGAAATATATGAGTTGACACATTAAAAATTAAGCCTACTGGAGTTTCTGTGTCGATTATTATCCCAGAGGCAGCTTAAGTGATTTGCTCACAGTCACACAACGAATTGGGGCAGAGCCAGGAAGAGAAGATAGGACTCCCCATTTCTGTTCTTGTCCTCTTACCAATTAGGAACATCCCCAGATGTGCAGTGTTATCCACAAGGGGACGAAAATCCAAAATCAAAGTTTATCTCACTTCCTAACACAGCTGTAGACAGCTCTGCAGCACAAACACAGGGGCAAATCCTACTGCCCTGGTTAGGCAGTGTAACCCACTGATTCCAAAGGAATTGCTCATCTGATCAATTTTGGCTTCACAATACCAAATAGCTCAAATCCCTACAACACTGATGCCTGTCAGGAGAAGAAGAGACTGGGTGTTAGCCCAAACTTTGCTCCTGGGATTAGTGGCTTGAGCAATTTCAGCTAAACCTGTTATATAAAATTACAGTTGTGGGTGATTCCCTCATTAATGTACAAAGGCAAACAGTATTGCTGGAACTCTTAGTATCACCTGCCTATGCAAGGAGGAGAGGTTAAATACAGAGCAGGCCATACTTGTAAGAAGATTAATACATACAACAGGGTTAGCAGCAGGTTTCTGCTGGGTCTAATCTGGCATCTGACTGAGACAAAGAGAGGAGGAAACTCTAAGGTAGTTAAAATGCTGGATTATTGACGACAGAAGATTCACAGCTGATAGGAGGGAGCAGATAGTAGGGATGAAATGCAGGGCAGAGCACATACAAAAATGAGGTAGAAGATACTAGATTTTACAGGGAAGGTCTAACAAATGTGAAAGAAAATTTAGTGGGTTGGACAACAAAGATATGAGATTTCCAAGACTACGGAATTAAAGTGAGCAAAGAGAGAAGAATCCATATATATCCTAGCTTCCTCTCTAAATTGTACCTTACACACCAGGTTAAAAAAATCACACCAAGCTACTGCCTAGGGATTTGAACTTGGACAAATAAATGATCTGAGAAGACTTGTTGGGGAAAAAGGCTTCCAAGAGCTTCTTGTCATCCTCTGCGCGGATAAACTGTGGATGGAGAATAACCTTGCAAATCACTAATAATTACAGAAAGTCTGGCTAAGACTTCGATGTAGATAATGTTATCTTGGGTAACAGGCAGCTGGGAGTAGGCTGGGGTAGTGCAGACCTTCTGCAGCACAGCTGGGCAACCAGGATAACCCTTGACAGCCATTTTTTGTACGACTGATAGTTTGAAAGAAAATGACTTTGTAAAGTTCTGGAGCAACATTTAACAGGGACATTTGGGAGCAGCTTGCTTCTTTGTTTGCTTGCTTGTTTCTTGCTTCAGGCACCAAGCAGGGATCCAAAGTATCAGGAGTAGGTGACCCCTTTATAGGCAGAAGTGGAAACTGATTGCCTCCACTGACAAGGAATTTGGGGTAGCACAACAGAAAATTTGCATCTGGGAAGCATTAATTAGTGTTTTCCTATGATAGAAAACAGTCTGGGAGGAGTTTTTAATGAAACTTCTTTAGTGTACTTCTAGGCAATTAAAATCAATGCATCTACAGCGTTTCTGCCCCAGGACAGACTTTGTCAAAGCCAGTGCTATCACCGCTTCTTAGCTTTGCAATTTTTTCCTCTACCTTCTCCGTCCGTCTCCTTGTCCTGGTCAATTCTGACTGAGCTGGTATATCTGCTCCAGGATGTTGGCATTTTAGTAAGGTTTTTCTCTTCATTTGGGCAGTGAATAGGACAACTTCCCTGTAGCAATGTATCAAGAAATCATACGATAGTCTAGGTCATGATTAACTTACAGTAAAATTACAATGTCTAGAAGAAAATGAGCAATCTCAACTGTGAATACTGCACAATACATTATCTTGCATATTTATTTATTTTAATACTGCCTGTTTAAAATTCTGTGGGACCCCCTGAGCTGTGTATAGGCCTAATTTAAATCAGAAAGAAAAAAAAATAGTATGTTGAATTATGTTTGGGCACAGAATTTGCAAAATGAGATAGGATTTTGATCCACTTAGTTTTGTTGAGATCAAAGATATTACTAAAAGTTGATGCATCAGAATAAACTAAAGAAATTAAAATCTAAATGGCTTGGAAACCTAATTGCTGTTACTATGATGGCTTCGTCAATGTACAACCTGTTACTGGTTTTCTTACAGGAATTGGCCATGTAGGTACTACAACTTTCAACTAATTTTCTTTTATCTTAAATCAATTTCTAATCAACTTAGCAAAGCAGAAATAAACTAGGCTTAAGTGTTTAAGTGTTTATTGAACATTCACATTTCTACTCATTTGCTATGCAGGTTTAAATTGAGACCTTTAGTTAAACTTCCCCAAAGATGTGTGCAGGGAAGTGCCTCTCAGCGTTGAGTGAAGTGTGGTGCATCGGGGATGGTGTGTGCTGACACCTAAAAGAGAGCCTGGGACTGAGAGGCTCGTTGGACCCCCTTGTCATAAGCAGTGCTTGTTTGCTGGCCAGGTCACTGGCCCAGTGCTGAGCAGTTATTGCTGGGGGACAGGTCAACCCCAAGGCTGCTCCCCAAAACCAGTATGAATATGAAACAACCAGGTTCTGACTCCTCTACTCTATCCAGACCTCCTTGGGCCCCCCACATGCCCCATCCCACCCTAGTCCCTTGACCTTCTCGTCAGAAGTGGAGACACAGCATTCTAGCTGTTTTTTGAGCAGTGGGTCATTGGTAATACAAAGCAAATAAAGACAATAAAATCAAAATTCCCTCCTAACTTTTGATGGATAGGCATTTGCAAGTTCATTCAGAAGCACATAGTATTGTTTTCTTCATATGGTCAGCAACAATCTGATATTTGCTGAGCACCTACACTGTGTGCTTCATTGCCCTGTTTAGCGAATGTCTGTTGCCCACCACCTGGAAGCAAAAGAACTTCTTGTAATAAGAACACTTCCTCCATTCTTTTAACAAATGGAAATAAAAAAATAAATAAAATCTCTCTTGTCTTTGTACTGTAAAACAGCAGATGCAGAGAGTCACTCCTAGACTCCAAGCCAACTCATAGAGCATGGCTCAGCCCCCAGGCTCAGAGGTAGCCCCTTTGGCCACACATTGCCTTGAGCAGTTAGCTAGGTACAAAACAGGTTGATGGAACAAACAAGCACAGGTACAGCCTGCAGTCAGGAAGGGGTTCAGTGCCTGCATTCAGTCCATGTTCATGTCCCTCTTATTTAGCTGTACAGACACCCTCTCTGAGTGCCAGAAAGGCTCAGAAGGTCCACAGTACTCTGGAAGTTACCACACTCCAGGTACCACACCTTGGGTGCCAGGAAAAAGTCTGAGCATAGAATGGGTTGCATGGGGTTCCCTCACAGCATTTTGGCCATTTATTCCAAGAAATATTGATTCCCTGTCACCAGTAACAGGAATACTGGGAAAGACTAAATCAATCTTTATCATTTCCCAGTCCCCAAGAAAGCAGACAAGAGAAGTTATTCAGTACAGCAGGAATTAAGTAAAAAGTGTAAGAATCTGGATGGATATAATCAAAATATGTTCTTTCAAGCCTCAGACTGTTTGCAAAGGATACAGTTTTACCTGGAAGGTGCACATTAAATGGCACTGAGCCATCCTTATCATTTTTTCCTGGTCAAGTGACGGAAATACCCACAAAGGGAAAAGAAACCTCCCACATCTTAATGGGAGATGGAAACAAGAATGCACAGCTCTTCATAGCCAGTTTGCTTGGTCATTGCCGAGTTTGGGTGGCATTTTGAATGCACCATGAAGGTTGGCTTATACCTGGGACTGTAACTGTGCCCACACATCCTTGGGGAGCTTTGAAATAGCAGAGATAATGTCAGCCCGGTTACCATATGCTTTCAGTCTGCCCGGCAATGATTGTATAATAATCCCTAACAGAAAACTGAAGACGAGTTTTCAAGTGGCTGCCAGAAAACAGTTTTTCACTTGGAGTGGCAACTCTGAATAAGGAAGCATCTGGCACATTTGATCAGACAAAGAAAATTAGGTCACTCAGAAAAATATTTGATGCTCTTCCTGAGGAGCATAATACTAAAAAAGCATCTATCGAGAATGACGGCATTCTCCTCTTTGGCACTTTTTCACATATTGTAATGTTTTGTATTGTTCTGAGTAACTGAACTATATTTAGTGCCTGTTAAATAGTAGAATATAGATTATATAACCGATCACTTTCCTCCTGCCAGTAATAGCAATTTAAGACCAAAGAGGGTTTTATTGGTCATGGGTTTTAAAAAAGATTCAAGGACAAGTGCTTTAATGCAGTTGACTGCTGGATGTTTTCTTTGAGGCTTTTTTTAAAAAATCACATAGAATGAAAAATGTAAATGATCTTTTGTTTTATTTTTTTTTTTTTTTTCTCTTGGTTTTAAACACATTCCATTTTTATCATTCCTGGACAGCCAGTGGAGTGAGTCTTCGCCAAAAAGGTCTCAAAGACAGAGGAGTACACTGCTAAAAGCCCCTTATCAGGGGAAAGGGGAAAGAGAGATTCCAGGGGGGTCACAGCAGGAGCCTCGCCTCGCAGGAAAGAGAGAATAAGGGTCCAACCCTGCAAGGTGCAGGGTAACATTTCTGCTGACCATTCTTTCCTGGAAGGCATGTTCAAAATAGTTGGGAGAATAAGTACAAACCAACACCAGTATCAAGTGTTTGAAGTGCTCTGATTACTTCAGTGAAGGGAAAATCCAGAAGCTGACAAGTCCAAGTGATCACATTCATAACATAAAGGTGTGCAGTGAGAGAGGGGCTTGGCCATTGCTTAATCCTGGGAACTGGGTTATGTTTTGCACCAGCTGGCAGCTCAGCAGAATAGCCCAAGTATTTCAGGCATCTGGCTAGAAGTAAACTGGTGCTGGATCTAAAACTATTAATCAGCACCTGGGTGGCATGGCTTGTCATTGGTACAGGCTGGTTTCTGTCAGGAGACTGGGGAAAAACAGGATTCCCAGTGATGAGCCCTTGCTAGCTGGAGAGTCAGCCTCATGTGTGGCTTACACTTTAATTGCTCATGTAGAAAACACGCATCCCCAGCAAGCTTCCTCCATTTAGTCAATTTCCAAGAGCCTCTCCTCAAAGGATGTTTTAAAAGGAAAAGTACTGCTAATTAATCTTGATTTTTCCAGCTTCCAAAAACCAAGAATGGAAGTGATGACCAGAGTTTTCATACCCTACAAACTCCAATCTGATTTAATGAGTAAAGACTTCGTTGTTCCTACATTAATCCTTCCAGCTGGCAAATGAATCAGTTGGTGGCATTTTTATTTGATTGTAAAGAGGTCAAGTAACCAAAAAGGAGCTGCAAGCTACAGTCTTGGTTTAATTTATTATAATGCAGTACTATGACTTGTTTAGTCACATCAAATCTATAATTCTTTAAAAACTATATGAAGAACAGAAGTGTTTATATGGTCTACATAAGAAGTGGCTTTGATTTTCAAAACATTTTAAAGGCAGATGTGAATGTGGCCTCACTCCCTACCATATTTAGCGTTACAAATTTTAACAGCAGAAGAAAGAAACTTTGAGAAGGTAAAAAGCTTGCCCAAGGCCAAATGGTGCATTAATTCACAAGTGGAATTAGGCTTCAGAAGATTTCTGGCACTTAAACACAAACTTAGTTCATTGGTGCTGCCTCTTTCCAGATTCTCTCATTCAGTTTTTAATTTAAAAAGGGCTTAACTGCCCTCATAAATCATGACCACAAAAGTTTTGAGAGTTTTATTTGTTTCGACAGCCTCAGAATGGAGCTCTAGCCTGAAAAGGTGCTTCTGAGAGTGTACAAATAAAACGCATCTGATGTAAGAGGTAGCTGAAAAAACAGGATGGTCTCAGCTTCCCAGCACCCATCTCTTCCCCACCAGCCTGGAGAAGCTGCTCCACCATGTGCTGCTTTTTTGCCCCCTTCAGGCTAAACACACTGAATTTCGAATTCAGATGAGTTATTTCACCTTCTCCTTCTGATTGTAAAGTTGCGAAGTGGGTAAACACCTACTTGCTTTAGTCTGCTCTGGGACCAGGTCTAGCCCACACCTAAGAGGATGAGTATTTCAGTGTACTGATATTTGGTACAAATTCTGTAGACAAAACCACATCTTTACCACTGGGAGTTGTAGATAGAGTAGGAGTTTTACTGATACTTATATTTTATCACAAGGATGTCCCTAACCAGGAATTTATACCAATGGCTGTTACTGTTGCAAGTTTTGGACAGAATCCTCTTATTTTGCTGAACTTCCAGGGAATACATCACCAAAAGAAAATGCATTTTATTCTCTACTCAGTGTTTTCGGGGGGGGGGGGGGGGCCAAACAAAAACCCAC
>JANRGW010040436.1:0-45567 GCA_024733675.1 Psilopsiagon aymara | reverse complement strand
AATGCTGTTTTCTGCTAGGGGAATGTTGAGGCTTTTGTTGCACAGAAATATTTTGCTTCTTTCCTCTTTTGACCAGAAACCCGCCAAAAATGTAAGTTCAGGGAGCAGATGTCAGCTAATCCCAAAGTCTGTGCTAAGAACATGATAGCAACTCACACAGAGTTCAACAGTATCTAAACGTCTGGCTGGTTCTGGTGAAAGATTATGGCCCCTGCATTTTAACTTGGGAGCTCAAAAGGGATAAATAACATTTCTGGAGCCAGGCAGCCAACAAATGGAATTTCTCAGCACAAAGCAGTCTTGCTATGGGGGTTTTCTTGGGCATGTGTTTCCTATCAGGCTTTATTACATTGCTGTGTACATAGAGCTTATCTCCAGGCAAAGGTGGTAATACTCAGCCATCAATACTCTGCAACTTATTCAAGTTATAAGATGGATGAGGAAGGATTAGTTAAGCCAGTTGATTCATAGCTGATACTTATTAAGTTTAAGGATGTGACATCACTATTTGTCGTAAGTGTTCTTGTTGTGGTAGGGTGTGTACGTGGCAGGAGGGGAAAGGAGCTGCCATCACGTAGATAAACCAGAGAACTCTAAATCATTAATAATGAATAATTCACTGTGCAGAAAAAAATGTCAGGCAGTGGGATAGTGCTAGATCAGTTGCATCATTTTCTTGTGTCTCTCACAAAATCTTTTAAACTCTGATTATACCCTGTCTTAACCATGAGATTTCCTTTTTGTAGGGATACTGAGCTCCAGCAGGATAGAAGGATGTGCCCAAATCCATTAAGTGGGTCAAATCTAATTATCACAGATAATTTGCGCATTTAATTTATGGGAAAGGGAATGTGTCTCAAGGTAGGTGAATCCAGTTTGGTTTGTCAAAGGCAGACTAAAATAGCTTCTAAACAGGAAGAAAAAGGTCTTTTGCTTGTCCAAATCCCTGAAATGGGAGGAAAATACTAAAACCTTCATTCCAAACCAATTTCAGCTGTAAAATTAAACAAAGCTGTTACAGACAGTAACCCCCCTCAGTTTCCAGTGTTCAAAACCTGTAGTTTCCCTTTTGTCTGAAATGCTTAAAAGCCCACATGCCTCAGAACTCAAGGGAAAATGGGAATATCCTAATTTTACATGCAGGACAATTACACAGGATGTTGTCTTACAAATTTAACTGTCTGCTTTGCTGAACTACATAACTGTAAATAAGGACAAGATTAAAATATTGACAATGAGTCATTTTGACACATAATTGCTATATTACAAATAATCAAAGCATTTAATGTGTTCTATTTTGACATGAAAGTCAAAATAGTAGTACTGAAATTGAAATTCCTGTAGCATTGCGTGAAAAAATGAAATATCTATCATCCCTGAACAGGTTTGATAAACTAATACAGCCCTAGAGAAAACTATTTGCTTTATTAAATTGGCATTTCCATTTGGAAAACAGTTGTGCTGTACTTCATAAGCTGTTTATATCACCTGAATTCGGAGGTGAGATGACTGATTGTCAATTACTTGTTTACATTCTCTTTACATTATATTAAAAGCAACCTAACCAGATGTGAAAATGCTATAGAAACTTTCAGTGGAGGAAATCAACTAAACCAGTGTTTTGGTTACAGAAGAAAACTCATTTCTTTATATAATCAATTTCTTTAAGTGGTTTTTGTAGAGTAGATGTTTGTCGCGTTCTTCTCTCTGCTCGGGTAAATAATAAATTCAAAACCCCTCATAAAAATGTACACAGCTGTAATGACTGGAAATTTTATAACATTTGAGCACTCAGCATCATCAAGTAGCTTTACTGAAAAATATTCTGTGCTCTTGGGTAAGCAAAATCCAATGCTCATTCATAAGTGTTCCTAAATTTAATATTCTGTGTATATATCAACTTCCTGAAAAATTATGTGGATCTGGCATTTTAGATGCAGAGTTTGTTTATGCACAAAGTGTATACATTTAAGTCTTTGGACCCAGGTGCTTGGTGAGAGCAGGCTCAATCAATATATCTATGTGTTTGCCTCTGCTTCATTTTCCCACTGTAAGGTATTTGTTCCCTAGCATACAGATGTGCCGAAAGCATTCAAAAGGCAAGTGCAGCAATTCGTAATAGAGGCTTTTTGAGAAGAAATGAAAAAGGAAAATGAAAAACAGAAAATTGAAAAAGGAAAAAAGGGGAAAGGAAGAAGGAAAAATAAAAAAAGAAAATGAGGGCTCAAACCACGACAGCAAGGGAAATAATCATATACATTTTTTCCACATGTTATGTATGGAACTGCTGAAAAAATAAAGACATTGACGGAAAAACTCCTTATGGGTTTTTTGTTGTTGTTGTTACAAAGAAGACTGACACTAGAAATGTATTTAATCTTTTTTACCATGAAGTCCAAGGATGTTCAGATGCTCTACTTCAGCTTGAGTCCAATTTTAATACCTGAGGCTAATTTCTGCCTCCTGACTTCTTCTTTCTTTATTCAGAAACAAGTGGAAAGGCAGCTGGGCATGCTGTCATGCCAGAAGTCTCAGAAGGTATCAGCTCTTTCATTAATTACTTCTTTGCTCTCTCTCTGCTTTATGTTAAAAACAGCCTAGTTGAGGATGTAGAAGTTGCATAGGCTTCAGTGAACTGTCAGGTTACATCACATAAACTGAGGGGATCATGTTCAAACAATTGTAAAACTATTTTCTTGCCCGAAAGAGCACACCATGATGCCATTTAGCTGGAACCTGAAGCTATGGGTATCCTGCTGTGGTATCATGTGCAGCAAGTGCATGTGATTGTTCTCCTGAGGCATTTGTTACATGCATCTTGTTAACCCTTGTTCAAGTCAAAATAACTGCCTTCACTGCTGCTTGACCTGTTTTAGCATAATTTAGCTCTGAATGCAGTGCATTTCAGTTGCAGTAAGTTATTCTGCTGCATTAATACCACAGGAACTTAAAAGGGAACCATAAGAGTTTGAAAATATCATTCTTATTAACTCAACAGTTTGGTTTCAGTAATTTATGCTTCTTTCAGAACTAACCTAGTACACGTACATAAAAGTACAAGTGATAATCAATTCCAGACTTAAAAAATTCTTTCCCTCATAACAAACCAGGCTTTCACCAGGCATTGGGAAAAGAAGGATATTTAAAATTCTCTAAGTCTTGTCAATAGCTGCATCTATAGGACTTGTAAAATAGCCAAAAGTGCAATGAAGATTTACTGCCATTTCTGTAACAGCTGGAACAAAGTTAGACTTTAAGGCTTGAGCACTAATGGCAAGATCCAGGCCACTTCCTTACCACCTGTGTTGGGAACGAGGAACCACTCAGGCACTTGTTCAGAAAGCCCCAAAATCCCAGCATGCAGCTCCTCTGTTGCTGTAGACTGGGTAGCACCTGATACCAAAAGGTGATGGCTCCCAATCCCATGGCACATGCAGAGAGATCAGCATGAAGAGCTGCAGCAGCAAGAGACACTGCCTGCATAACATCAAACACCCAGGGAAAGTCCCAGGAAACAAATTTTCCCTAGTACAAAGGTCTAAATCCACCAATTTTGGCTACACCAGCTTTCCACCAGGCTAAAGAGGAAACAGAGCAAACACAGTAGGAAAACTCAGCTGCATGAAGCTTGCGTATCGGCTGCTATGTAAAAAAGGGGCAGAAAGATGATCCCAGACTCACCCCCAAGGCTGTTTCTGATTTTACTTAACAGTTGCATAACAGAAGCATGAGGCAAAGAGCAAGAACCTCCCAGCGAAGAGCCTATTGCACCTCCCAGCTCCTAGAAGACATACAATGAGGGAGAGTACCTGTGCCTGAGAAGCCCACCCCCTGTATACCTGTTCATCTCATCCCACTACCTCCTCAGGCTGGAAAAAGCATAAAGGCTTATCATGAGCACAGGCTCACCATTGGACTGCTCAGAGAGGGGCACATGACAGCACTAATGCTTGGCAGTGCTTTTAAGACAAAAGGGAACTTCATGATCCTGGTCCTTCAAGGCCCAAGGAGCTGGCTGTTGGTCGAGAATGGGGTCCCCAAGCTATAGAGGAGAGATCTCCAGAGCACCACTGGTGTCTCAGCAACTTGGTCCTCAGAGGACAAGATTTCTGGAGTGTCTTTCTGCCCCATTTACCCTCCCCACTGACAGAAGCAAGTGCCTTGTTACCAGACTGGGCAGTCTGGGTACCTCTTCCGTGGCAGGCAACTATTGCTGAGACATCACAAAATCTCAGCCAGGCAGTAAAAATACGGCATCTGCATCATACACTAAACCCTGATTCTGGAAAGTTCTATTTAACTAGTAAAACTTCCGTAAACCTCATCCCTGTCAGTTGCATCGATCAGAATAGTTTTTGGGGGGTTTTCAGGGAACACTGTTTGTTTAAGTTTGGACAAATGCTTGTAGACCTTGCTGGAATGGGGTCAGTGAATACAGCTCTTAGTCCTTGCTTCAGGAGTTGTTGTACAGTAAGCTATTATGAGCTAAATATCATGGCCTCTGCAGGCACTTCATGTGATGAGGCAAGATCCATTTCAGAAATTTTAAGGGTGATATATTCAGTGGCAGGGAGAGACAGGAGACAGAGATAGCCAATACTGGGACTATTCTTTCCTTCCCTCAGGCTTGAATTAGCATGACATAATTCAAGGCTCAGGCTTGTAGCCTTTTTGCAAGGGCTGTAAATCCCAGATTTTCACCTACAGTCTCCTGTGTGAGCTGTTTGACTGACAGAAATGCCTACAACACAGATTTCCAGGTATAGCCAAGGACTCATGGTCCAAATGTGCATCCTCAGAAGCAATAGTCCATTCCAGCCTTGGTTTGGAAGAGGCAGAAAGGAGCTGGAGTGGCGCACAGCAAACTGCACAGCGGAAAGACTCTGCAAGAACTTTATATGAAGTCGAACTTGACTTCACTTGTCAGCCTGCTCTGTGTGACTCACCGAAGGTGCTGAACAGACTAACGAGTGGGAGGAGGAAATGGGGGGAGAGGAAGAAAGGGAGACAGGCAGCTGAATGAGACTAGGAACACTGGTTTATGACAGAGACAAAAAAGGAGGCTGTTTTTTAGAAAGTTACACTAGTCCTTTCCCCGCTCTAATGTGAGTGGCATACAATCCATGAACTCCCAGATTTAAGGCGGTAAAAAGGAATGAATCAGAACTTTGAGATAAAATGACCTAATAAGACTTTTAACCTGATGGTTATGATGGAGCTCCAGGGGTTTAATTTATTCAGCTGTCACTTACTGCACATCGCAGGCACATCAGAGGACATGCTGAATCGCAACCATTATTTAGGGTTTGTTGCCATGATTTCATTTTATACCAGCCTTATGGGAGATATTTTTCATCTTCAGGGAGTTGCCACTGCTAAAAGGAAAAGGGAAAACCTTTTTTTTTTTTTTTTTATTAGCTCCTAGGTTATTAAAAAGCAGGAATTTAGTTTGCTGGGATATGTGTTGGGATGTCTTCCGCCCTGTGACGGGAAGGAGATACCACAGCAGTGGTTTTCGTTGCAGCATCAGAACTGAGGGGCAGAAACAGCATCTCTCCTGTGAAGATACTGTGAAAGAGCAAGCAATCCTTAACACCAAACCAGATTTTTTACTGGCACTGAAGAGAGGATATTTCCCTCAGGGAATCGCGATTAGCACCAAGACACATGATGTCTCTAAAGGCCAAAAGTCATGTTTATTATTTTTCCTGGAAAGGCTCCTCATATCCGGACTGTATCCTTTCCCCACCTTATCCTACTTTCAGTCTCACAGTGTCTCCTGGGAGCTGCTTCTCATCAGAGCCTCTGAATTCGCCAGACTCTGCAATGGTGTTGTGATGTACACAATGAAAGATTTTGCTGAGATAATTATCTCCATTTGAGGACTAGGTCGCAATTTATATCCTGGTGTCCATAAATAAAAGGCCACAGAGTCTGTGGTTTGGACACAAATATCCCTGTCCACCTGATGCCCCTAAATGAACCTGGGGAGTTTGGGGGAGGATATGTGGCTATAAGGCTCCTCCAGTGAGACTCCCGCAAGGCAGTCAGTAAGTACTGTAAAGTGGCTTTTCCATCCAAAGAAGGACTGACATGAAGGTACATCAAAGAAAATAATGAATGCCTCCTGCTCTGACCTACATATTTTGTTCTGAGAGACTCAACTACATCTGCTAGAACACTTGGAACAACTGTTATCCTTTAGAAATGAAAAATCATTTCTTCGGGGAATAACATGGGGTGGGGTGGGGGGGAACCCTGTAGTGGCGTGCCAGGGCACAGAACATTTAAACTGTGCTGTATTGATTGTAGTTTATGATTGAATGCAGTCATTACTGAGTCTATATTTTTCTGTTTCAATGAAACCATCAGGCAGTGAGTCATGCTGTGCATGTAACCCGGAGGAAAGTGCAAAGAGGCTGCTGAGGAGCAGCAGTACAAAAATACCATTGGCATCTTTTCCCTAGGAGAGTAGGGCTCTGGACAATTTCCACGGTCTATTGCTGTTTTTCTATTACATGCATTCTCTGCTAAAATGTGTAATAGAATCGAGGACACAGTTGTGAGTAAAGAGTCTTCTCTCACATGCTGTTCCATAATTAAAGAACAGCTATAATAGAAATCCTTCTCTTCCCCATCCCCCCCCTTTTTTTTTTTTTGCATTAATGAGCTCAAATTCTTATACGCATTAAAAGGGCCTGTGCTTTTCTTCTAATTTAGAGATTAAGAAATCTCACAGCAGATCAAGAGGAAGACTGTAGTTTGAACTCTTCAGTGGAAGAAGATGCACTGTCATTAGTAACAAAGCAATTTTAATTAGCCCATTCCTGGATCTGCGATGACACATGCTGAATGGATAGAAGTTTTAAGAATGGGAGATGTTATCCTCTTGGTTTACTAAAGGGGCTTCAACTCCATAAAAATGAAACCCCTTCAAAATATTCTCATTTGTGGGGTTTAATTATGTGAGATTTATGTTAGCTTTTTGTTGTGTGTTTGTTTGGTTTTTTTTTCACAGTATATACTAAGATCCAGTTTGGGAATTCCCTCCTCCTCCCTTAAATTGGGCTTCTTTCAGCCCCATTTGTGGAAGGAGCTTATTTTTATTAAGCTAAAGAGAAGAAAGTCATCCTAATTAGCAATGCCTCATTGCGTTAGAAATCAAGGTCTGTGGTTACCAACCTGTGGAGATGCAGTGGGAAGACACAATTGCAGTTTGATTCAGCTGTACGAGGCACTGAGTAAAGATTACGCACTCACAGACAGGCATCCTGTCTCGGAGCACAAGCAAAGACCTGAGCAGGGTCGCAGCAGTGTGTGAGCAATGACAGCAGAGCCTTTCTTTTGTGGCCTGAAATCTCCGCTCCGTTGTGTTGAAAACACAGGATTTTGAAGGGTGTTTCCCACAAACCTCATCTCTGGGACATGACACATGCCAAAACCACCTCAGCAGCTGCATGCTGCAGCACAGTGGCTTGCCTTCTGCCCCAGCAGAGCCTGGAAGGACTTTAAAGAGAAAGGCTAATTGCAACACAGGGTAGCTGCATGATGGAAATGTCTAACATATAAGTCTCGATTTCAGTTCTCACTGCTTGCCAACTTATATCCAACCTAGTTAATAGAAAGCAGCTGTAGAGCTACTGTAATGGTGCCCAGAGACATTGTCTCTGTCTGGGTCTCTCACGCCATAACTTTCCAGTTGAGGGGATGTATACTAGAATCAGGCTGGGAAAAGGAGGATGGGGCTTGTTCATGTTTTCATGGCCACAGTGCCTAATCCTCACATTTCCCTCCCTCATTGAACTTCTAAATCACACCCTTTATGGGAGGAGAGGGGGCTTGCTTTTTTATGTTGAGTCATGTCATAGGAGGGTTCATGGTGCAAAGGCACTGCTGGGCAGCATCTGTCTGCTGAGGTGTCTGGCAGGCAGGGCCCTGAGAGCCAGCATGCCTGTTGTGTAGCCTGGTGTGGTGACTCTGGTCCAGTCCTAGAGGCATCCTGAGGAGAAACAGATAGCACTCGATACCCTCAGGAGCCCAAGCAGGTTGACACAGCCTCTTTAAACATTTATTATCTTTTGAGGTGTGATACGGATTTCTGTCTCTTTTGGGAGACTAATTTTGTGCCTTTTTATTTTCTTTATTTTGAGGGACACTTTAGTCGTCTGTCTTTCGAGACCCTGGCACATGGTCAATTGGAGACTAAGCAGGCTCTAGAAGTCTAGTAGGGATAGTGCTGCTGGTAATTTGCACGATTTACTTTGATGGGGGTCTTTTCCCTGTTATTGAGAAGGACACACTCAGACACCCTCAGCAGAGGGTAGGTTTGGGTTTTCACCCTCTTTTTTAGCAGAGCAGTGCAAAGTGACGTTTTGGCACATGGAGTGGGGTTAAACCAGACAATGTGACTTGGAAACAGAAGCAAACATGAAAAAACATTTGAAACTAAAAATCACCAAATGAAGAGCAGCTCAGCAGAAGGATTTCCTCCTTAATATCTGTGAATAAGCATAGTCAGTCACCGCTAGCTGAGTAAAAGACCTTGACCCAGCAGCTTTGCAGAAAAAGGGGACGGCATTTTGACAGCAACATCTTTCTAGGCTGTTGAATTCTGTGTTGCATGGAAACAGCATAAAACAGAAATACAAGGGCAGGACTTGGAGAAGTTGCTTAAAAAATGAACTGAGAAATCGATCTTCTTGCTTTATGCTGGGGCATTTTACAGCTGTCACATGCGCCACGGACCCCAGGGGAGACCCAGGCAATCTCCCACTGTCATCAGATTCTTCCCTGTCCAGGCTGGAGTTAGAAACCTTGTTCTTCTGCAAGTAAACAGAGCAGATTTGAGCAAGTTGTCATTGTGATGACAAAAAACCCAGAATATCAACAGGAAACTATTTTTTTTTCTGTCTGTGAAAGAGATTTTAAAGCGATTTTTGAATCTTACTGGAAGAATTCTTCCACCTTGAAGAAATGAATGGTAATGGTAGTCTGCATGCTTACATGGACAGCTGTTATCTATTTTATTAGTCAGTGCTTGGATCACGAAATCAAAATCTGAAATTCATCAACGTTTGCAACACTCTACAATGGCTTCACAAGAAATAAATACTTCAGGCTGTAAGCATTCTGAAGCAGCTTTGGTATCTGCATTAAATTCCTCTTCAGAATTAGTTCTTTGGGAGCAGATTTCACAAACCTCTTTCCTTTGTTAAATGGCAATGTATCATATCAAATCACAGGCATTTGGATCTAATTCACAGTAGCAGGATTTTTCTTCATGAAAAAAACCAGCACCGCCTTGGCCCACTCTGTGTTTCCTGCAGATGGGTTAGATGTTAGGGAATAATTTCTAGCATCTTCTTCTCTTTGCTTTCCTATTCTGTTTACCCTTGCCTGGCAAAGGCAATATAATGTGGTAGTCTTTCCAAAATACAAGCAAACACTCTTATTTTTTCTTCTTCCTGAAGTTACATACTAAATTATAATGAGGGGCTATCAGCAATAATTCATAATCTCCAGACAACATTCTTATTTTTAATGCAAGTAAAAAATATTTTCCTTCTATGTTACTTCCACACAGCCCTCCCAACTTGGTGAGTAACTCTGAGATCACGCTAAAGCCGAACACTCAGGAAAACTGAGCTGATTGGGAAAATATTCTGGAAAGGATACTTATGTGCCCCAGGTTGATCATTTTCCTATTAGAATAGCAAAATACACCCAAAAGCTGAGATTTTCCAGCTATACACTATCCATATGTTTCTGGATTTGTGTGTATATACATATGTAGCCTTTTGGTCCCCTTTCAATGCTGAATTTACTGATGGGTAGACAGGTGCTTTAATACATATGCTACAGAGATATTTTAGTACAGGAACATACCTGCAGAGGGTAATTTTCAAACACCTAACACAAACTGTGAGTTTTCTGCAAGTCTACTCAGTGTTCTCAGCTGTGAGAAGAGTGGCTGAAAACTGAACTAGCTACATGAGCAGATCACCACTGAGGCTGAGAGAATGGCCTCCTAAAGATACTTTCCTGGGTCAAAAAAAGGCAAGTGGGTCTTGCACCATTGTGCACCAGCACATCAGTGATCATTCCAATGATGGGCTGAGCTCTTCCTTCCCACTCTTCCCAGGTAGAAGTCAATGACCTCTGTTGCATCTCTTCTCTGTCAAGTGCAGCCTAGCGCCAGATAGCGATGCCCTGCAGCCGGCCACCACCTCCAGCCCCACCACCTCCATCCCCTCTTATGTGCTCGTGGGATATCAATTCCCGGAGTAGAAGCATCTTTTTTTTCCTTATAGCAGTGATGTGACATTTTCTGCAAGGCTTTATTTGCATTTGAATGTTCCTCAGTGTTCTTCTAAAATGCATATTCATTTTCTTACCTTTTGAAAGAAAGGCTTGGCCCCTCTTCTTTATCACCTAGAAAGATTAAATTAGCTTCTCCATAGATAGTAGACAAGATATACTTCACATTCCAGAAGCAATCTGACTACAAGACCTGAACTGAGCAAGAGTAATTCAATTGATTTCACTGAAGCTGCACTAATTTACACCAACTATACATTAATCTTTTCTTGTGAAATTGTGAAATATGTCAAGGAGTGACCTTGCAGTACCCAACTGAATGGGCAACATCTCATCTTCAAAATAGTGAAGAAATTGGGGAGCTCTTTTTTTTTTTTTTTTTTTTATATTACCTGAAACCGCATTTTCATTTCAAATTTCATGGAATAAGGATAAGTGCAGAATTAGATCAATGTCTTACACAATCCACATTACGAGCCAGAATTTATCCATGATGGTCCTAAGACACATGTGAATAAAACACAGTATTTTTCACAGTATCTTTCTTTCCTCTTCTTTCCTGTTCCCTTCTTTTCACAATAATTCTCTTCAAAGTGTTTGTTTCCATACAAAAAAACTACTCTGTATACTTTATTGATATGAAATACCACAGAGGATAAAAGATCCAAGTGACTGCATAAAGACTATGAGGCTGTAAGAGAGATCTTTGCAATCTTTTCTTAAACCACCCATGTTTCCTTAATCTGTACAGCTTTTGACAGGAGAGCCAGTGTGACCACAGGGAGACCATCACACTGGAAGAACAGGATCCTGTCCTAGACAGGCAAGGGAAAACAAAAATGAGCACAAACAGTTTCCTAGAAGGGACACTGAATTTCACCCAGTGGACAAGGACTCAGGCCAAGCAAACCTGGCCATGCCATGCTGCCTGCAGTTTCTTTACCATCACTGTATAAATACGTGTATATAAGCTTGTTCAAATTGGATGTTGTTGTACTAACCACGACTGCAGTGGCTAAGACCTCAGTTAGAATGAAGCTTCCTGGACTTCCTTTGCCAGCATCAAAAGGCCACTGTCAGGAGCATTCAGGAGAAGAGGAGAGAAGAATATACCTGAGTTTCTATATGCATGCTGTATATCCTGAAGCCCTCCCAATAATTCAGCAAAACCTGACTTGATTTACTGTCCCTTCTCCTATGAAAAGTTGAATCAGCATCCCATCTGTCCCTTTTACCTGGCAAATGCAATCAGAGCTCTTTACTTAAAGTAAGTAACTGAATACATTTGCCTTAAGTTACCCTAGCTCCTTTTTAATCAGAGAAAGAAAGCACTTACAGCAATTAAAGCAAATATCAGTGTATAAAAATCAGCTTATAAATTAGTTTCTCTGCACTGTCAGTTATTTCAAAAACATTTTTGACTGCTTAAATTAATTCCAATTTGAATTCAAGATGCACATTGCCACGGTGAAATTCAGGATACCATTTTTTCTTCTCACTGCCCCTGATTTTTACTGTCATATCTTTTCTCTTTATTTTTCCTGCTTGTCTTGAGTCATCACTAATGAAAGTTCTAAATATAGGTATGACTAACAATGCAAACTTTAGAAACAGTATGTAAACTACCACAAGAAAAACAGATCATAGAGCTATGCTCACCAGAAATTCAGACAACTGTTGCCAACCACTACATACAAGTAATGATTACTGCATTTTTCTCATTAGAAAGACAGCTGTCATATAGCTTACGGTTTGGACAGAAAGAAATAAGTTAGCATATTGCTTAAGAGCTGTCTGCTATATCCTTACTGCATTTTGCCAGAAATATGCTAGAACATAAAATCCTTCATTCTGCAGAATAATAAATGTCATGTTTCCATTTCCCAGTATCTTGTCAGATTGTTTAAGGTAATCAGGATCAAATAAGACAAGCACAATGAGCTCAGGACCTCAGACTTCGGAGCAGTGGTTTTGACATTGTCAGAGACAAGTGAGAAACCGAGCAAAGACTAAATGCCTGGTACTGTTGCTGAACCCATCACAAGGGTATGGTTTGCATCTTTTAGCCACAACTTGTGACAAGTAGCTACCAATAAAACCTAAGAACTCCACTGTCAAACAGCAACACTTAAAGTCTGTGGCAGACATATGGTCAGGAACAAAAGTAATTAGCTTTTATGCCCAAGTAGAGGCATCTGAATCAGACTGGCAACCAAGCATCCCTTCAAATTTTTTTTGCTGGAGGACCCAGATCAACCATCAGTTCTGAGGATCTTAGTGAAATAATAGTGCTACTTTTACCTGTGGCTGGATAATGCAAAAGGAAACTCGCCATTGTGCCCCTTTTTCCCCAGTTATTCTTGCCTGCTATTTCCCCCACAGCTAGTTTCATCTTCCCCAGTATTTGACAGTACAAATTGTCTGAGTATTTGTTTTCAACCACTCATACGTTTAAACAGTGGTACATTTAAACGTGTGAGGGATCTATGCTGAAAGCCACTCTACAATAGCAAAACACAGTTTAACAGAAAGAATCAGGGCTGATTATTTCTAGCATGAAGGTTAATAAAGTATTGTGTTATTAGATGCAACGTATTATCTACAAATTGTGTCAAGAAGTAAAAACTAATGAGAAAATAACTTGACCCACATCAAATCAGTGCTGATGCCAGATACAGTGAATTCAGTCATCCTGAATTTAAGACTTCTACCATCTTGTGTGGACTTTCACTGAAGTTTTCTGTTCCATCGTATCTTATTCTCACCGTATTCAGCACTGTAATATCTGAACCCATAACTCCAGTTTTGAACAAATTTGTCAGCTTTGAGATGAGATACTCAGTGCGATTTTCAAAAGAGCTTATGTGTTTTTTTACCTTGGTGTTTATAAAACTGCCACATCGATGAGAATGATTCCCCAAGTTTTGCTATACCATATGGTCCATGTGCTGTTAGGAGGCCATCTACTATGTTTCCTTGTTAGTCATTCAACTACATATTGTGTCCATCTGCAACTCTCATATGTAGTTTCACTGCAATTGCCCTTTTCAGAGTAGTGCATTTCATTCTGCCTGTGATAATGTTCTTTCCAAGATGTGGTTCACCATATACTTTTTAGTAGGCGCAGCTGTACCATGCTGAATGGCCCTGTAGATGCATACACAGAATGCACCTGTGATGTAAAGGAACAAGAGGATTGGTGCTCAGCTTAGTGAAGAAAAGAGCACATTACTTTCCTTGCTCTTCTACCCCTGAACCTGACTTCAACAAAGTATTTCAGCTACTCCAGAGATGCACAAGCTGGGCTTGTGTGACTCGTTCGTTACTGCCACTCTGCCGCACTTCGGAAGGTCTTGCTCAGCTCTGTGCCTCCCAAGAGATTTAACGAAATCTTCCTCAGCCACTACATCATAGCATCTTCAAGACCCCTGGAAGCAGCAGTGCAAGCAGCATTCGTGAGCGGCTGGAGCTCTGAATGTGCTATTGTCTGTCATGGAGCCAGACAACTATACAGCATGCACCACAGGCTTCGACCTGGGCAGAAGCAGCCAGTGTGAAGGTCGGACACTGCACTCTGGTGTTAGCAGAGTGAGCAGGAGGCATCTTCCCGTCTGCCAGCACCCTACAAATCCTTCAGCACAGTACTGTCTTTCAGGATAATTCGAGGCTGACACAATTTGTATTCCCTTAAAGACCTCCTTACACATATTGCTCATTTAACCTTTAAAAAAGCTGGAAGAAAGTATGCCAATGGATTCTGCCTGATAAATATCTAAATTAAGCAAATTTAATTAAAAACCTTGTATGTGGATGCTGTGACTATTATGGTTGGAGCTTTGAAACAGTTCCAAAATGTGTGAGGATCTCCTTACAATTTTGTACCAACTGCTTTTTTCTTTCTTCAAGAGAAGAGTCAGGTTAGACTTCTATTTTATTGCTCAACAACAATACTGAACTGAAATCTTGGAGAACTTTCTTGCATCTTGTTACTGCCAGGTAATGCTGGCTGGAAAATTGGTTTCTGTCTAAAGCCATTAAGTGTTTTTTGCCAGATAAATGATGGGGGAGGAAAGAAAGAAATGTGCTAAGTTTCATCTGGGGAATCCTACTTCAGTACACAGGAAATGAAAAGATCAATGCTTTTTTTCTTTTCTTTATTCTTCCCCCCCCCCCCCCAGCTTCTATTCTGGCCACATTATGCTGTTTGGGTGAAAACACCATCAGCCCCTTAGTTACTTTAGTACACACCAGTGGTAGCTACTCAGTGGGGAGCACAGTTTGATGAATTTAGCAAAATCTTGTTGGCTGACCTTTCCGTGCTGGAGACATGATTTCATTTCTGTTGTCTGAAAATGAGCACCAACAAGACAAGTTATTTCCATGTCCCAGCTGGAATATTACAGTGCTAACGCATTTCCAAATATTTCGTTATCTGTACAGGGCTATTAATTTCAGGTCTATCTAAGAACAATAGCTCTTCTTTCCTTTCTGCTGTCTTGTAAGCAAAAAGTCAGCTTATTTTGCCCTGTTTTTTCCAGTCACTCTGCATGCTGCAAATATCAAACAACAAAAAAAGTGCTTCTTGGAACAGTGAAGTAGGAAAGCTCCCATAGATGTATTCGCAAACCACTTCCAAGGCACACGCAGAAACTGGTTCAAGAACTAGTTCAGTAGTAGTATTTACAATGTGTAGGCTCCTGGAAATACAAACTGAGTGCAGTACTATTGATCCGAGTTTGGTCATTATTTTACTTTTGTCACTGATATTGCTGCTGAGTTAGTTCTTCTGGTTTAATCATTCCTCTGATGTCATTAATCCTCAAATTTAAAAGCCCACTGCTACTACAAAGGCGTTTGGGATTTCTTTGGTTTTGTTTTGATGAAGGCAAAAGGGATGATTCAACAGATCATTCATGTAGAGAGTGACCACGCAAAGCCACACCAACAGAGCTGATGTGGTGTACTGCAGGGGTGACCAGTGCCTGGAAGATCAAGGGAGTAACAAGCAGCTACAACAGGGCAGCACAGCTAATACACATCACCAACAGGAACAGTTTATCTGACTATACGTTTAAACTCACTGTCCTCTATGGAGGTATCAAAACCAACCACCACCAGGCTGTTTCCCTAAAGCCTAGATTGGTTTAAGGCAGGCATCTCTGGTAAGATTTCAAGAGGCAGTAAGTGCCTAGGTGATTTTGCTAATATTCCCCTGCAATTGCACCCTTCAGCAAAATGATTTATGAATCCCAAAGGAATCCAGGAAGGATGTAAAAAATATTCAGATAATCCAAAATATTCAAATCGCTGTCCACCAGGTCACAGGTCAACCTCCAGCATAGTTTGAAAAATACTTTCATCTCATTTAATAATTCTCCTTTTGAAGACCTTTGAAACATTCCTCTGGTGCCATAGAACAGATTTGGTTTTAAGGAACACTTACAGTTTTACTGCTTATTGTTCAGATAGTCTGAGCCAGGGTACCAATCCTGCTCCCAGTGAAGCCAGTGACACATGTATGACTGAACCAATGGAACAGATTCCATATAAGGTGAAATACTGCAGCTAATACACAAACAGTTGTATAAAAACTTATGGTTTGGGTCAATGTCCTGTTTGTGACAAGAAGAGGGAACAAGGACAATGTTTCCCTTTCTAAGTCCAGCTCTCCAGTCTCCATGGGTATGCTTATTTCAGAAACAATTCCTTTCTGCTTTTATTCTGGTACCTCCTGTGCAGAGCTGAGCAATCCTTTTTCATTTTCGGTTAAGGATTACTATAACAGGTACAATATAGAAAACCAAAGGTAGGGTAGATTGATTTCTATTTACAAATGTATTTTTTACCTTTATCCACAGTTTACTCTTGAGACCTTATTTCTTTGCTTTTTTATAACATCCCTCAACTAAAAATAGCCTTTACCTTGAAATAAAATCCCAGCTGATTTAAAGATCTCCTCAGGTCATGTTTTTCTCTCTTCCTCATGCTAATGCTGCCTTTCTTACCATTTCCAACAGTTCAGGCTTTTCCTGGGGATATTACAACCTGCACATGGCCTTTTTGTCCACAGCTGTACCCTTACCCAGACCCTTTGCCTCCTATCTGCGTTTCCAGGCAGGAGCTCCTGCCAGAGCTAAGACCTGATTCTGTGGTCTTCAATGCACAGCCAAGAACAGGCCTTAGTGACAAGAGCAAGCAGGGCTTTCTCAGATTTTGGAACATTAGCACTGGGATCCCACCACCCACCATCCTCCTCTGCCAGCACAGCCCTGGCTGGTGCAGCATGAGGGGAAGAAGGGAGGGAAAGAGGTGTCAGCCTGCAGGGACATCAGCCAGGGAGCAAAATCTGGCCCATGTTTGCTGGCATCTCCATGTGCTTCCCAGTTAGGCATGCAGGAAATCCCAGTGCTGTGAGTACGACTCCTTTCCTTCTTCCAAATCTGATTCCATAGAGCAGTCCCATAGAAAATGAAAGGCCAATTTACAAGAGTAAGTTCTAGCCATGTTAGTAATGGCTTTTAACACTGAACTGTAATGAGGTCAACTCAAATTTGAATGTACGTAGCCCAAACTCTGACGGTCTGAATTTCCATACTGTCTTGCATTCAGCAGAGCAGAACATTCAAGTGAATTAGACTAAAAATCACCATTCTTTAACATTAATTTGCACACATTTTCTTACAAAGCCTTCTCCCTCTTTGAATAAAAAGAAGAAAGATGACTGTTTTCCCCCTCAATATTCACACAAAGTCACCAAGCCGACTCCTTTGCAAGCACATCTGTTAACAGAAATGGCAGGTGATTTGCACATCCTCCTGCCTGCCAGATGCCCATCGTATCACTCCCTTATAACCTGCATGCTTTTTCACTGAGCTGGACACCCAGCATTGTCACTCCTAAAATATTTGCGAGTGCTACAGGATTTTCTAGGGGAAAATTTCTTGGGGCAAGATTTAGTCAAATTTAATCCAAGTCACTCGGTGCAGCTCCATTTGTTAAGAATAGCTCCTGTGCTGAGAAGAGTGCGTTGCTGTGTTTTGCCTCACAATGTTGCGGAACACAATAACAACAACATTAAACTCAATACCCTTAAGGGGCAGTTGTAGTCAAGGGTCACATTTTCCTTCATTTCAATTAACCTACTTGTCATATTGGATGGTAGATGCACTCCGCAAACTGCCCTCAAGTGCTTTTCCTGCTCTTTTAGTAATAGAAAGTGGGGAGAAATAAAACAGTTCATGCTTTACTGTTTGACTTGTCCTTGATATTTTATCTTATTGGGAAACCCACAAGAAATGAATACTGTTATAAAGACTTTAAAAGCCTGAAAGCACGAACAGGCTTCTGACTTGTGTTTCTATTCCTGAAACAGTGGTGCTTGGTGACACCGGTCCTGTGGAAAACAGGGACCAGGAACCTTTTCCCTCCAGATTTGTTCAACCCATCTGCTCCTACGCCTAATAAAAGGTTGTGGCGGGTTGACCCCGGCTGGATGCCAGGAGCCTACTTAAGCTGCTCCATCACTCCCCTTGTCAACTGGACAAGGGAGAGAAAATAAACTGAAAAGCTTCTGGGTTGAGATAAGGACAGGGAGAGATCATTCACCAGCTACCATCACAGGCAAAACAGATCTGACTTGGCAAAAAAGTTATTCAATTTACTACCAATCAAGTCTGAGTACGATGATCAGAAATAAACCCAAATCTTAAAATCACCTTTTCTTCACCACTCCCTTCTTCCCAGACTTGACTTTACTCCAGCAGCACAGGAGAGATGAGGAATGGGGGCTGCGGTCAGTTCATCACATGTAGTCACTGGTGCTGCTTCCTCCTCAGAGGAGAACTCCTCACACTCTTCCCTTGCCCCAGCATGGGGTTCTTTCCACACCATTGCAGCAGGAACAGCAGCATTATGTGAGCTCCTCATATGCCCTGCTGTGTTGATTTCTTTCCTGTACATTTTCTGTGAGGAGTTTGGCACTTTTAATATTTCCATGCTACAGTTTTATTGTTAACTTTCTCTGCTTGAGTTAAGTGAAAGCACCTGAAATGCCTCAGAGGCTTCCACTGTCAATAGTGAGAGAAGCTTTCTGCACCTCTTCATTTTTCTTGGAACATTTCTCTTGCAGATACAGAATAAAATGCAGCTGGAATTTTGCTTGGGTTTTTCCCCATTTAAGCTCACGTGAAGCTCTTAACTACTGTGGTAATCCATGAAAAGCAAAAAAATACCTAACCAAAACAAACCTTGATGCTGTGAGATGTTGGGATATCTCTCTGGACGCAATCTCTCTGCTGCAGCCAGGAAATGCACTGATATATCCAGACAGAAGAGACTTGTGGTTTTTCACAGTTGTAAACATGCCGCTCTACTTGCTGGCTGTGCAAGAAGTGGGAACTCTGCAAGCCTGGACAGCAGCAGCCTGTCATGTTTTTTGTTTCTCTTTCGCCCAAGCTGCAGTTGAACTCTCCTCCTTGCTCCCTGCCAGCATTCCTCTTTCACTGTGTCCCTGACTATCATCTGTTCTTCTGTGCTGTATTATTGACCTTAAATGCCAAAATTCAGCAAATAGAGTTTTGTCTTGACTGTAGCCCAAGCCTGAAATAGCCCTTTACAGAAGCAAATTAGCTAATAAGAAAAAGGATACGGGATCCCCCCATCTTCAGCCATCTACAGATGGCTGATGAGACCTGCTAAGCAATGCAGAGCTCTAGGCAGACTTGAGGACAGGAGCCTGCCGGAACACACATCTACACATATGTCCTTCCTACATGGTTTGCAGGTGACCTGGCACCATACTGGGGCAGCAGCAGCAGTCTGCTCTCCACAGCCATCTTCCATCCTTCGGCTGGGTGTGGGCAGAATGCCCTGCACCTTCTTCCCCCTCCTGATGGAGCAGGGTGGAGGGCTGCTGCCACATGAAGCTATCCTCTAATGAATTGCCAGCTGACTGAAAACGTTGCACACCATTTCTTTGGGGGGAAAAAGGGTGTTTAGCACTCCTGAAAGGTCACCAGGGAAAGCAGGGAATCCTGCTTTATCACCAATACCTTTTCCTTCTGGGGCTTCACCTCGGGTGCCGGGGCTCAGCCTCCCTTGAATGTGAGAGCTGTGGAAAGGTACCCTGGTTTAGCAAAGCACTTGCGCATGTAAATACATGCACATGTTGGATTTTAAAAATGCTGCACTGAACTGCAGCAGAGCTACCTTCCATGCAGCTGACAGGGCTCCTTAGCTGGTTAACCTCCAAAAATGGCCACAGAAGAAAGGTCTGAGCTGGAAGTACTTTACCCTCCAAGAACGGGAATTTCAAAAGACTGAATTATTGTATGATAATAGAAACCATCTTCCTCTTAAGCATAAACCTGGGAGCAATCAATATGGATCTGCCTTGCCAGTTGTTTCCACAGAGCACAGCGGTTTTGCTGTCTACTTGTAAGCTGGATGAGGGAAAGGACTGAACAGAGGCTCATGCAAAGAGGAGATCCCCCCAGTTGGACCTCAGCCCCAGCCCACTGCCACAGGGATAATCCTCACAGCTGGGGACCCAGCCATGGATGAGCAGTCTCCTTATTAGGCTTGTGTCTTGAACCTACGGAGTTTATCTTGATATTCAGCTCTGCTTCCCAAGGAAACGTTAAGTTGCCCGAGTTTGTATGAGCACAGAATCCCAGCATTTCTTTCATTACAGGGATATAATTGAGAAGGCAAGGAGACACCTATACAGATAATTTATTTCTATCATCACTTTCTCCTCAGCAAAACTGTCTTGAGCGTCTAGTTATTCTCTGACAGCTAAGTAATAATAGGAGTATTTTTCTTTTTTAGCTTCGGTGCTATTCAAGATCAGAAGAGCTCACATGATAAAACATCATTAAAGTGTGAATTCAAGGTTGGGGAAGATGAGGCCTTTACAAGACTAATGCAATTAATTCTGCTTTTAACTACAGCCTCAAAATAAGTACGTAGAGTCTGATCTCACTTCTGTTGTGGAGGGTCAGGTCTGAAAAATGGCTCTTTTCCAGTGGATTTCCCAGTGATAAGAGAGCGTGGAAAACCTTGATATTGCATACCAATGAGCACAAAGTCATTGCAGGAGGAACACCATATACTTTATATCTACCTTCTGGTGTGCAGTAACTTCCTGTAAAAGTAAGAAACTTAAAGAATATAAGGTCAAATATTAAATGAGTTCGTAAATTGAAATGTATTACATTGAAAGGGAGGGTTGTCTTCTTTTGGTTTTTTTGGTGGTGGTGGTTTGGTTTGGTTGGGTTTGGTTTTCACTTTGGATTTTTTGTTTTGTTTTCTTGTGTTTTGTTTTAATGTAATCCTCTCTTTGCCATCCATCTCAGCACTTGAATTCTGGAAAGCTTCTATTCTTTACAGTTTAACAGACCTAATTCCGACCTCAGTCCCTCTTGCTTTCTTTTCACAGAGGTATGCAAATATTCACACAGTGGGACCTTTTTAATATAAGGGAACTTTGATGCAAAAAAGCAATTTATTTTCTCCAGCAGCTGTCAGTATTCCCTTTGCTATAGCAGAAGATATGGAAGTAGCATCCTCATAATCAGCCTCTTCTTTCTATTTGGTCCTGCAAGAAAGACTGTGCTTGTGTTTGACTGCAGTCATTAAAGCAGAGTGTTTCTGTGAGAGAAAAAGGAGAAGAGAAAAGAAATAAACATCTGTCCTACAGATATACAGCCCTATTAGCCAGGCCCTGGGGTATTTCCCCTTCTGGCTTCCCCTTTGTTCATGTTCACATGGCATTTGTTTTCTCTCTAGTGATTACCCTCATTGTGTTTCCACACTCTCATATGCATCTCTGTAGGACAAGGACTTCATCCTATGTGCTGAAAAGCATGTCACCACCATAAACTAGCCATTCTGCAAGCAGCCAAAGTGATGAAGCCTGCTTTCCTATGGACATGAGGGAAAGGGTGAGAAGGGAAGAGAGGGAAAAGCAAGTCAAGAAGCTCTTAGTTCTGTCTTGCAATGGGAATGGGAGAGAAGGCTAGCTTTAGAAAACGGAACTCACAGAAAGATTTCAGGACTAACTTAGACTAGTAGCTAAAGCTAATGATCACCAGAAATTTGATTTAGTGCAGTATATTTGGTATTCTCTCTTGCTTGCATCGAAAACATTGCCCTTGGTTTAATTTTTTTTCTTGTGTGAATGCATCTCTTTAATGCTTATTTCATAGATTTTTGTTTCCATCTTATGGCCTTAAAGTCTATTAGAAATACAGCCTTAAGGCAAACTTTCTCACAGTAGTGCCTTACTTTGTTGTATGCTGCAGCACACATAGTTGGCTCTGACAGCATTAGTTCTGCACTGGTACACTGTCAAACTGGCTGCAAGAAGTATTGTGAAAAAAAAACCCCAAACATCTGCTAAAGGAAAAAATAATCCTCATTTGGTTATTTATGTGGCTATTCAGCTCACTGCCCCCACTTCTTCCTTCCTTCTGAGCAGTACACATTGCTCAGACTGCATGGATAACTTTAACAACTTCAACAGTGTCAAATTTATGTTCGATTCAGCTTTTACCCAATGTTTTGGAGCCTAAATGGGTCAGTCATTGAAGCGTACCAGATTGAGGCTTGGGGAGAGTACCTCTGAAGGCAGGTAGGACACTCCTTTTCTGTGGCATGGGAAAGACCATGCTATCTGTAGACTTCTTTCAAGCTTGAAAATGAATGCAGAGGTTTTACTTGCTAGGAAAAATAATGTAAGAGGCGATATCCTGCTTGTGCTTCATGGCTCTGAGGTGTTTGGGGCTGGCTTATAGGTCCTGCAAAGGTAAGGATAGCTGACAGAACACTATCACCTCCAGAGAAGAAGACAGACCATTCAAAACACTTGTGTTTTCCCGACACCAAAGGTTTTTCATTGTCTTCAGTCCCTCTTTTTCATTTAACAAGTAGTGAAGAGACATGATGTAACCATCACCATTTCAGAGTGGCTTACAAGCAACAAGCAGCTGTACATACAAACAAGTCTTTGCATCTTGGTTGTGGGGCAGGGTAAGTATGTGCAATGTAATATCCTTGCTACCTTTTCTCTTTTCTCCCTGGAAGGTGAATATTTATGCAGCAGGACTAGCAGGGAATACTTTGCATTTCTCATATATTCTTTTCTCTGGTTGCTGTAATGTTGCTCATTATTTCTTCTCACTTGACTGGAATTCTCCAGTTGGCAGAAATGTAATGAGAAATTCACTCTTGTGAGGACATTAGGTAAGAAAAAAAATATTGCTTTCAAAAGGATCTCATACATGAGATGCTGAAACCATGTTTGTGTAGCTTTTAATGTTTTGCCACATTGTTTATCCTTAGTGAAGTGTGAAACTGAAGCATATCAGTGTTGCCTAGGATTTAGTATGAGGCAGCTAAGACAATTTGTTAGTACTCGCTTCTTCTCTTACAGAACTTGTGTTTATTTGTATATGGAAAACTACAGTGAACTTTTCACAATAGTGTAATTATTTAACCATACTGACACCATGTTTGTCTTTTGAAAGAAGGAAATGCATTTCAAACTTATACAAAGACTGCCACCCTTGTCCCTGCTTTTACTATAACGCATTGTTTATGTTGTGACACTGACAAAATCCTCAGGTCTCTAAAGTTAATAGAAAATATAAGCAAAATAATTTACCTCTCTGTATTGCTCTCTCTTTAGAGTTACAAGTGTTTGCCTTAACAAAACGCATTTAATATGTCTCATATCTGATGTATTTTTAGAAACATAACCAATAGCATTAGCTTAAGACTGCTGTTCCAATTTCTTGGTTTATTTTCTTGACTAAACTCAGGTATGAAGTTGGTATCACAGCTAGAATTACAACTGAACAGAAAAATGTGTAGCCAATCTCTATTATGTTCTTGTAAGAATAAAATAAAGAAAATCTGAAATAAATAAATAATGTTTGACTTTAATGTTCATTCTCTGCTTGCAGAAATGTAGAGTTCTACCACGGTCTGGTTTCAGTTTTCAGTCCACTGGTTTACTTGGATCAAATACTGATGGAAAGCTCCAGGCCAATGATCTCAGAGTCACAAAGATCAGATTCTGGCTCCACCAACATCAGTGGGAATGTTGTCATTTAGCCTCGCAGAATACGGGTTTCATATAGCTTTACAAAACAGCACCCAGGCGATAGCTGTGCTGTCTTTCCACCTGGTCTCTTGCTTCCTTTTCACCTTTCTCTCTATCAGCTGGTCTGAAAATCATGAACCTGCCTCAGAAACTCTTTCTCACCAAGCTCCTTTGGTACTCCCTCTCAACAAGAGTTTTCCACCTGGATAAATCACAGAAACATGCTTGGCTATGATCAGGAGACTAACCCACAAGTTCTTACATTGACTCCATAAATTAATTTCCAACAAATTGTCCTAAAGACAGCCTGCAGCTGTAACTACACATCAAATCAAAGTTTAAACGGTGATGAAGGTGTAAAAGTGTTTGTGCCTTCTCATGCACCTCTTGATCATGACAGAACTCATGCAGTCTCAGCTTCCATGCTGGGATGTGTCCCTGCAGCAGCATCCATCTTCTGAGAGCATCCTTTCGGGCATCTCAGCGATGCTGTTGGCTGCTAGAGCAGCTGCAACTGGAGTTTGCAATGAGAGATGTTTACACCACCTACCTTTGGGTACTGAACTCAGCTGCTTGAGCCAGATGCTCATTAGGCTCCCTGCATATCCAGAGACAGAGCTCTGCCTATGGTAAAAAGTACTGTGGACCCACAAATGTGGGTCTATAGAGCAAAATAGCCAGTGTTGAGGCTCACATTTGAGCAGCATGGTCCAGTGGAAGGTGTCCCTGCCCATGGCAGCAGGGCTGGAACTGGATGATCTTTAAGATCCCTTCCAACACAAATCATTCTGTGATTCTACGATTTTATATGTTTTGTATCCGACTAGGCCTGGTCAGTTCTGTGTGCTGAGCATGTTCACTCTGGTGGCTACAGCACTTTCAGTACCCCCCTAGAATGCCTACCCCAACTTGCTCTTACCTGGAAGGAAGTCGAGAGCTGCTCTGCCATGAAAACCAGTGTTGTAAGTGGGGACTATCAGGACAGTCTCTCCTAAAGCACACTCCTGATCTGAACTGAAATACCAGAGGCTGTGCCAAAAAAATAACTCACAGCATCTCTTCTGAGCTGCTCTTTGGAAGTCCACTGGCTAAAGAGAGATGTAAGGAGAACTACACCTAAATGTCACTGGCCCAAGCTGGGATGAGCTGTCCTTCCTCTCTTCCCTTCCTTCCTTCCCTGTCCTGCCATTCCCCAATTTACTTAGATAATTCTTCAGCCTTTTTGTAAATGAAGAAACAATTTTAGTTATTGGTTTGAAAGCCTTCTCCTGTCATCCACAATCTGTATTTTGTGGTGCATATATCTGGCATCCAGCTTTTCCAAGTCACAGTGATATACTGTAATTAGGATGTACAGCCAAAGTTTGGGAATTAGGTTAAATAAAACTCACTTTTAGCTCTTGATTTTTCTGGCAAAGTTACGATGGGAAATCAAAATTTCCATTTCCTGATTTAGAAGAAAAGGGCGCTCAAGTAAGAGCTCAGAAGAAGAGTTTCTGAATTCTTCTTCTTTTTTTTTTTTCCTGTGAAAAATCAGAGAAGGAGTTGAGTATTTGGGGCACAAATACAGCTTCGTTGCATACTGTCCTCATTTTCCCATGCAAAGTGTGGTTGGGAAGAAAAGCTCTGGTGGGCTCACATGCTAATTTTTCTCATTGCCTCTTTAACTTGCACAGATTTTTCAAATATTGACTAGGCTTTGAACTTGACCTACTTAAAAGACTGGATATGGTTTTCACTTAAACAAACACCCCTTCAGATCATGTCAGTATTATAAAGGGTCCTTGCAGCTACTGTGAATGTTGAGAATATCAGTATCTTAACACTCCTTTATACTAGACATATTGTGAGGGAAGTCAGCTGTTTTTCTCTGCTTCACATGGCTTTCATGGCTTTCAGATTTCTTCAGGAACCATTTATACCAACTGGTATGGAGTTGAATTTATTATCAAGTCTCGACCTGCCTGTATGCAGAATCATCCAGATCAATCTTTGCCTTGAGCCATGCCTGAGCTGGGAAGTACTTTCTGAAGGCAGGGCTGGAGGCTGAGGAGGCCGCAATTCCCATTCATGTCCTCTCCTCATCTGCCAACATCAAACTCTCAACTCATCTTTCTTCTGCAGTTATGTGTCTTCTCAGCTGCCTGCCATTCAGCCTGCTTTATTTACTTCTCGTTGTTCAGGGAGGCATTTTATGCTTTTCATTCTATCATCTCCCCAGGTTTTTGATTATGCTCCATGGGCAAAGAAACAAAATACAATTCAAAGCTGGCCTGGTGTGAAAACTCACAGGCATCTGCTGACAGAAAGAAAGAAAAATGATGCAATGTTGTGGCTTGCATGGATTTTTTAAATGGAGACTTACATGCATTTTTTTAATATACAAAGTCTTTTTCCTTCTGCACAGTTTCACAAGGAATACTTTTGCTGCCAAGAGTGTCTTAGCTCACCTGAGAAGATGAAATCACCTTTGCAATCTAACCAAGTTTCTGTTGCCCTGACAAAATCAAAGCACCTCAGTCTAAAAAGACAAGGAGAATAACAATAGTATAATAATAATAATAGTAAAAGCTTTTTTTTTTTTTGTCTAACCAAGACTCTCTGCAATGAAATGAAACATTATCTAGCATACTGGAGGACAAATAGGACAGGGAGGGTGAAAGAGGGTAGAGCTTTACTCTCCACAGGTGGGAGGGGGTGGCTTGCTGGCTGGGGCATTGTGAAGGAAAGGAAACCCAGGGATCCAACAAGGGCTGGAGAAGCAGGACCTATTCATCAGTTGCGCTGCTGAGGAATGAGGAAGGTGGGTGTCACTTAGGCCTGGCTCTCAGCTGGAGGGTGGTGGAGGGCAAAGGAGGGTTGCACTGGAGCAGATGGGCAAATTTAGATGGGAGTTGGGTCATGCTGATGAGTGACTGGAAGTAAAAGGCAGAGCAGCTCTGCAAATGAGGGTGGAGCTTTATACCCCTATTCTCTGTGGATCCCAGCTCCTTCTCCCACCTGCTCAGCACCAGTTTTTGTTCCCCCCCAGCTTCTCTACACACCCAAAGGGACGCAGGGTCTCAGGGGTGCCCTGCTTGCCACTGTGGCACATCAGCTATCAGCAGCAGCAGGTTGCAGTGTTGCTCTGACAGCGGGTGTTGCGAGTGCTCGCAGGGATACTTGTATGCTGCACGGCCCCCCGGGGCGCCTGACAGCACCGTCGCTGCGCTGTCACAGCACGACCACCAGCCCCATGCAGCAACAGCCGCGTTGTGCGAAGAGCCTTCACCCATCAGTCGAGAGTTGCTTAATTCTTAAACTTATGTGTACTTTAACCATATTCTTTTATTCAGCTGATGAAAAATATTCTGTTTGATGTTTTCACAGACAGCATCTTAAGGCGTTACTTCGATTTCTTCTCTAGTGCTGCCCTTTCCGAAGTCATTATTACTCATTAGGTATATTGTGCAGAAAGCAAAGTAGGTCACTGATGAAAAGCCCCATCTTAGCGAGAGGCACCAGTATTGCACAAAGCTATTTTCAACTTTCATGAGATAAAAAATGTTTTCTGTAGGATGAAAGCTGTCACTGCCAACTTACAAATGAATGCCAAGTATGTAAAAACTTTCATTTCGGATTCCCAGGCTTTCATATGTTAAACGCATTGTTTTAGAAATCCATCTCAAAGATAATTCCCTCTGTGTAACCCACACCTGCTGGCTCCCTAACAAGGTACAAGCTGAGTTAGGGGACAGGCACTCAGGAGGTGTAAATCACCATTGGCTCCATCAGGACTGGGCCATTTTCACTTCGTGAGGATCCATCCTCAAGAGTCCCCAGATAAGAATCAATAGAGGAGATGGTCCCAGGGTGGCTACCTGGGGGCTGGATGACAACCAGCTCCCTCACAGCCCCTGCCTACCTGTGCATGGCATTGAAAGAGTGGATTGGCATCCACAGTCCAGGATGACCTCTAAAGCCAGGAAGACTCAACAGCAGTACCTCATCACAAGTCATTTTTCTGTCACTATTATTTTGCATCATGACCCATTAGTTTAAAAAAAGCATTAATTTTTTGCCTGATTGCTCCTCCAACTTTTATTTTTATGTTACTTGGAGATATCAAATTAATACTTATACTTTCTGGAGTGATTCTGGATCTCTTTACATCGGTGGGCATCCTTCTTCTGTCTCTCAGTTTAAAAAACACTCAGCAATGCTTCTTCTTATTCAATTTCCACAAGGACTTAAACACAGGACTTGAATAAAAATTAGACTGCACTTGTATGTCCCTTCATCAACAGAATAAGACTGAAGAACTTTCAACTGCTAGAGAGGTAATTAATAAAATTATGCTTTCAAGTTATTACTGCATAAAAGAAGTTGACATATATGGCAACAGTACTGCTGCTAAATTTGCTTTGTTGGTGTAATCGCCTTGCTGTACTGATCAGAGGGAAGTCTGTTAATCTTTTAGTTAAAAATCTGGATATTGAAGTAGCAAATTAATCTTGTTTTTCTCTGTAAAACAACGGTTGTTTAAAACTAATATGTAAAATATGACAACATAAGGAAAGGTCTAAGTTCACTGTTATATTCAGAACAATATGAATTGCATTTAAAGTAACAAGCGATATACGTTTACAGCAGCAGTTTTAAAGAGAGTAATCTCACTGCTAAGAGAAGTTGTTCAGTAAACACTTGGAATAAGCTTTTGGTACAGGAATGGAGTAACCATTTTTTAATCTAAGGTAACTTCTACTGCAAGTATGAATGAACATTTTCTGCTTTTCACTTTTTTCCAAGTAGCTCTGCTCTAGGACCAGATTATTTAAATTGAATGCCAAGTACTCACTTAAAAGCCCAAAAACCCTAGTAAGTAAAAAATTATGTGAGAGAATGAAAACTACAAGTTCTAATGTAGTCAAAAGGCAGACAACAGTCATTGATTCAATTAGTCAAACAGAAATGTTACTCCTCTGTTTAACAAATCTGTTTAGTTTCTTAAAGGTCTATGGCACATTCTCTTTGTCCCATTAGTACAGCATGTCTAAGTTAGGATTACTGAGATAATTCAAATAATAGCAAAATATTTATCTCATGCATTTTAATTAATTAAAATTTTCATTCAAATTTTAACTAAGAAGTAAACATCACCTAATAAATCAGAGATGCTTTGTCTGGAATTGCAAAATGAAGTAATTTACAAATTAAGGATAAATGTTTGTAAACCATAACTCCTTAGATCAATTCATGTGGGTTTTGTTTACCTACCTTGCAAAAATAAATCTAAAGTCACTTCAATTATTGAGCACAGGCCTTTGTATGGGGAAATACTCTAGAAGTACACATTTAAAACAAGTGGCAAACAAGGACTAGCCATTATCTGTTAATGATTGAAATCATAATTAGAAGCAACTGCCTAAACCACTTTGATTTAAATCAGTATCTACAACCTGTAGGTATCCACTACTTTATCATACTCCTCTCTTGAGACACACAAACCTAATTACCTGCTATGCAATCTCATGGTAAGGATCATGCATGGGAACCAGGAGGCTCAGCGTCTGTTTCTCCTCCTGCTGTAGATCCGCTGTCTGTGCCAGGTGAATTATTTCACTTTTCAGTGAATCACAAAGCTGTCCCGAGCAGGAAAAGACATTTGGGTCCATGACCTTAGAAGACAGTCAGAATCACCTCAGTACAGAGTAGAGATGTGCTACACTGCTTTAATGCATGTGGCTATCTGCTGTCGCTGCACACACCATTTGGTTGATTATCTTACTTGTCATTTCAGAAAAGTTTGAGCTAAACCAGTCAGAATACTATCTGGGATGTGTCTGTGCATTTTCTTTTTTTGATGCCATGTCTGCATTCAGGTTTTCCAAGTGGCCCAGAAAAGTTATAATGCCAGCCAAAAGAAAAGTCAAACAAGTGCAAGGAAATTACTGCATGGAAGAGAACTAAGAAACCTTAACTCCAAATTTCTCTACTTGCTTGTATGTATTTTTTTTTTAAAGCCTTACTCACCAAAGGACTATTTTGTTTGTCAGATATTCCCCAGAGCAAATGCATCATGAGGGATTTCCAAGACGCAGCAGATTTCTTAACCACTGGCTCTGGATTTCCTTAAAGGGGCTTTTTGAGGGGAAAGCCAAAAATCTGATGAAATAGTAAAAAAAAGAGAGAGATGGAAAATCTTGGTGTGAAACTAAAACAGTGGGAAACAAGAAACTCCAATTAATCTAAGAAAGTCAAAATACCCTACCCAGGGGCTGCAGAGGGGTCTGTCTATGCCACAAGAGGTACCTGCGAGGCACCAGAGTCTCAGCATGGCATCCTCCCCTGCCCTGTACCCAAGGGAACGGACTCATTTTCACAGCCTCATTTTCACTCCCCAGCATGTGCCCCTCATGGTGTACAAGAGGAAAGCTGCAAAGCAGCTAAAGGTAAATTACTGCAAGTGGGAATTCCTAACATTGTATCTATCACATCTTCTTGAAAACTGAAATGTAAAAAATACTTCGGCCTTTTAGGAGGACATAGAAAGATAACAAACATTTTAAGGGTTAAGTAAGTGACTTGGTCAGTAATAGAAATAAGGCCATATAGACTTCTGAGAATTATTTTCAGTGTACTTAGACACATAGAATTGTAATATATGTTGTTCTTCGAGTGTAAAAACACCACCATTTACGTAATGTGATTTGTGAGGTCCACATAATATGAGAGGATGAAGGTATTCCAGTTTTTGAGATGTCCTCAGACCCATTCTTGGCTTGCAGTGCTTGAACTGCAATGCCTATTTAGAGGCAATGATGTGCACAGAGTGTGTCGAATCGACAAATGTGCTAAACCTCTTCTTTTTCAGCTGGTCAGGGTTTATTTCCCATCAGGTTTGCATTAATGACCCAGTGACCTACTTTTCTGATCCACCTGTCAGAACTCTACATCCTTGAAACCCAAGACTGTCTGCTTCAGAGATTTGTTTTGGTTAGGTTTTGTGACAGAAACCATTAAGAGGGTGACACTGCAGATAAAAACGAAATGTGCTCTACTCTTTGGTATTGCAAGTGTATTTTTATTTAACTGCGTAAGTGTTATCCATCACGATAGAATTGTCTGCTTCTTTTTTTTTAATGGCTCGGTGTTTTATAAGGTTTTCTTCTCCCTCTCTCATATTACAATGAAAAATGAGCTGTGTACATTTACCCAGTGATTTCTAACCAGCACTGCTTCTTTGCCTGCTGCAGACCAAGAGTAAAGGGAAGAGGCAGACATAATGGAACAGTGAGGAAAAAGCATCTTCTGCCTGTCTTAAATCATCTACTTTACAGAGAAGCTTAAATTGCTAGAAATAAAAAAAGCTCCCTGGCAGCTCAACAACTGCATATAAAACAAATCACATTTTTCAGTGAATTGTAAATGTCACCGTCTCAGATAACATTTATGCTTTCATAGAAATAGGAACTTAATTTTCCCCAGTTATATTATTAACTCACTTTGGTGAATCAGATCACCTACATTAAAACAGAAACAGCCGGTGACTCAGAACAATGATGCGTTTAAAGATCAAGTGCAGCGATTGCAAGTACCAAGCTGCACGCAGATGGAACTGCTTCTTTGAACCACCAGATAAAGATTGATCTGCTAAAATCCTGCTAAAAATGGGCACCAAATGCTTGTTGTCAGAAGTGACTGACAGCCTGTGTCCCAAGCCGAAATGCGGCTGGGTTTGCCTATTTATTCAGTGGGTGCACAGCGTGACAGCGCAGGAGAGAAGGAGAGCTTTGATGGGCTGTGATGTGATGAGCTGGTTGCCATCGCTTTACTGTCCTTTTAGAAATTCTCCTTGTTAGAAAGGAATAAATAAACCTCACTGTTATTGCAGTGTATTATTTAACATTTCAACCTTTCTGGCTTGGTGCTTGTATGGCCTCTCACCTCCCAAGAGCACAAACTCGTCATGACTGTTTAGAAAGTCATACTTGTACTATATAAAACCCGGTACCTTTATGCCAGTTTTTCTGGTGAGGAGTTAAGATGTGAGTAAAAGGAAAGACCAGCCCAAGGCTTCACAGAAAAATGCAGATTCAGTCCAGCTCCAGGACCGTGACCCTCCTGTCCCCTCATCTCCATACATGTGCACTTTATTTATTTAAGAGCTGGGAGATGTTGACTAGGACATGTCCATAGCACTCTGTAGGCAGAAACAGTCGTGCTGTGGTGTTGTGAAGCAAAATCAGAGTGGTCACAGCTAGCCTGGTGACGAGTATGGCCCCTCCAGCTCTTTGTGCCTTGGGGTATAATTGAATAAAGCGCAACACTCATGCAGCTCCAAGAACACTCAGAGCTCTATCAGGAATTGCTTGCTTTCTCCTATAGACACATCCTTAGCAGGAATATATCTTGTGGGGCAAAGATTGGCCTTACAAAACACTATGAGCTCATTTTGCATACCATGAGCTCGAGTAGTCATTCAAAACACTGGAAAAATGTAGATATCTACCTCAGTCCTGGGAAGTAAGGGGCTGACAGTTGCATGTAAGATAGGTATTACTTGATTATAATTAAATTTCTGCTTAAATCATCCCCCCTTTAGAGTAAAGAGATGCTGCTGGTGACATTGCCAATCCTTTTCATGCAGATATATATTTAATTTAAAGCCAAGGAGCCCAGAGACTGACACAAATACTTTGAAAATATGAGCTGCAAGTCTAACTCACACAAAAATATATGTGTGAATGATGATAGCATATCCTGCATGCCAGCAGAAGACTGGCTGGTGGTAGCATTTCAAACTTACACCTAAGTGAAAGGTTCTCTGTTAGTTTAGGGGTTATGGCACCTAATTTGTGTTTTCATGAATTAGTGGTTTTCACCACATAGCAGAAACATTTTGAGATATTAATGAAAAAAATGAAAAACATATGTCATTGTGAGATTCCAAATTGAAAAAAAGTTATTATACTTTCTCACCATGTATATTCCAATTGTTCCAGCTACATGTATATTCCATTCCATCCTAGCATCCCTTACTCTTGAAAGTAAGATGAATCACAGGGTAGACTGTACATCTATTTGGTTGCATTGATTTTTGTAACATGATAAACAGTCTTTTTGCCAGTATGTTTTGCTCAAAAGGTGTTTATATTGCATTTATTAGACTCCAGAGCTGTCGAGTTTGGAGCTATCTTTTAAGGCAAGTCTGTAGGGGTTTATTTTTGTTTCTGATTTTAAAAGCTGTCTTGACATGTGGCTGATTTAAGCCTTTTTTTACCATGGTAATTCTGAGTAAAACAATTTTCCAGGTGTCCCTGGCTTCAATTATGACTCTTCCAGAAACCCCAGAGTGCCCACAGTTGACTTCAGAAACATGGAGACACAAACGATAGCCTGATTTATTAATTTAACAGTACAGCATTAGACTCTGTGACCCAAGAAGCAGCCACTGAGATGTGGAATTGTTGAGTGCCTGTGAGCTGACCCAGTTTGAGTGTTTATCTCTATTGAAGTGTGGCTTTAAAAAATTGCAGCCTAATACAAATTTCAGGCATCTGAGACTCTTTTCAGCAATTTCTATTTGTTCCATCCATCTCAGTCTTCATTACTTGCCTTCATGATCTTTGGGTCAGTAATGGTTTGTTTTTCAGACTAAGAGTGTGTTGAGCTAAATCCTCAAGTACACAGTGGCATACACTGGTTCATAGATGTTCCTTCATAAAAAATTGAAAAGTACTTGAAAAGTAGCAAATTCAAAGGTTGCATTTGATTTAATGTTCCTTGAACCACAGAAAATGATATTTGCAAAGAGGTGAATATTTACTTCCCAAATGGGAGCTCCATCCTGCAGTTCTCTGAGGGCCTCAGTCCCCTCCTTTCACAGCCCTGGAGCAGAAATGGAGGTGCTCAGCATATTGCAGCCTGGCTTGGAATTTTGCAGGCACAAGTCCCTGGGCCTCTCTCTTTCTTCTCTGCCTTTTCTTCTGAATCTTCTGCCAAAGAACTATCCATAATTTTTGTCACTTTCATTTCCAGTATGTCACCATGGATTATGAAAGGTAAGCCACCGTCTGCCCATTTAATGGAGTGCATCACTGCGGATAATCACCCTGGAATGTAAATCAGTTTACCGTTACCTGGTTACTGCTGGTACACATACAAAATGGAGAAGAGATGGGTCTGGCAGGACATATGTTTAATATATGGTGGTGATTATCTATCAAACTCCCCTTATTTTAATAGCTGTGCTCAGAACAACACAGCGGCGTGATGCATTCATCTGTATGCATGAGAACAGGCCTGCCTGTATTTACAACATCATGCTGAAACATTCTCACAAGCAGGCTTTAAATGGAAGTTGCCTATCACATTCCTTTCTCTTCCAGAGAAGCATATCATGGTCTTTCTGGGATATGGTGCAGCACACTGGCTGCAGGAAAGAAGAGGGCATTGTGCTGGCTGGGAGGAAGGTCAGCCTGGGTCACACATCTCCTTTCATAGCATAGGGTCCAGCTGCAATGGTCTGAAGGAGCTCATGGCAAAGAGCCTCAGGAGGCACAGCATAGTCCTGCTCATCCCTGCACATGACCTCCAACTTAGAAGAAAACATTGCAAAAAGGAGCAAGATTCAAACTGAGCCCCAGTAGCAGCTATGGAGACAGGTTGGGGTCTGAGGAAAGCATGAGAAGGTGGCCCAGAGCAAAGGTGCTACATGCTCTGGGCACAGCAAACCCATGCTATCTCATGGGGCAACTGCTGCACAGTTGTACTAAATCAAGCTCTTCAGAGAACCTGCTGACGAATTTCCACATAGTGTTGGAAATACTGGCAATTCAATCCCTCTGTGCTGAGGACTGGTCACCCTTCCCTTTAATGAGCAATGTGAGTTCAGCATTGTATTTGGTGCAGCTTATCTGTCTGGCAATGTTGCTGCTGCTGTAGCTTTAAGTTAATTGTCACTGAAGGATCCAGCATCCTTTAAAACAGTTTTTCTCTTACAGGCAGACTTTCTTCCGTAGTCTGGGAAAAGCTCTGCCCTGGAATTGGAGGCGTTTTCTGGCCGTGCTCAATGGAAAAGTACTGGATGGATTACAGTAATGATGCAGGTTTGCCTTGCTTTTGTCCCCACAAAATACTTCAGTGGAATGTAGAGATACAGGGTGTACTTTTCACAGTAAAGGCTCGTGAAAAACCAGGGCATATATACACTCACACGTGCATATATACATATACACAGCCAGCCACAGAGACACTGGCACCAAAAGATACTGAGCCTCTTACTGAATATGTCAAAAATTAAACTCTCTGTATTCAAAAAAGCTGATAGTGTTTTAATGGCAGTACTCAACCCACTTACTTAGCTCTGCTACCCATGTAGAGAAGTGCTTGCTACCAGAAACAAGGGCATTTCCAAGCAACGCATGCACGGCATGTTGGTTGGTTTAGCACAGAACGAGACTTACAAGAAAGACCAGCTCTGCCTGATGTGACTTACTTGTGTCTGGGTGACCAGTGATAACCATGAGACTGACAGGTAGTCACACTGAGCAAAGTCCCTGGTGAGGGTGACCAAAACTCTTCCTTATTCTTGCAAGATACCACTTCTCCAGGAGGTTGTTTATTCATCATGCCCAAGCTGTAAAACTGTCATTTCATATCTGTTGCTTCCTAGATATGGTCCTCTGAGCCTGCCTGTGGGAAGGCAGTAAGGAAGTTCCAGGAAGGAGTGGCAGGAGGGAGGACAGAGCAAGGCTATATAGGTGACTAGTTTTTCTTTGTTGTTTAGGGGAGAATTCAAAAACTATCTCTTAAAGAAACCTAATTTTCCCAGGTCTCACAGAAGTGTCCTGAATTGCTGATTTAATGGGCATTTGCCAGGTTGAGTGGTGGTCTAAATAGTGCCTAACCAGGCCTCTGGTTATTTGCTATATGAAGTCCTACGTTCATAATACATTATTGTTTTTAATTATGAGCTTTTATCTCATGCTACTGAACAATGACTGATTAGCAGCATCTTTTCTTCAGGTGGAAAACATTCTTCTCATGCTCTCCTCCCCCAAGTTTTCAAATTTCTCCTTTCTCTGCCAACAAAATCAGTCTGCAATAGTACTGATTTACTGCCAACATGAAAGAATTCAGAGACACTTTTCTGAATTACACTTGACAATTCATTCTAGTAGCCTCTTGAGCCCACAGAGGTATCTTTTACATTATCTGTTCGCACAGACACGCTCCCTACAATTGTATCTAAAGTTTGTGCGTATTCCTTTCAGGACCCTTTCCTTTAAATGCATAAAGTTAAAAGAAGAAACATTCTTGACAGCTTATTGTGCAAATCCTTCTGACACAGTTTCCACATTTCTGTAGGAGATGAGAACTGATCAGTACAAAGTAGGTCAAGAACTCCTAAGAGACACAGTGACTGCCTTTGATTTTTCTACCTTGAAGTTCAAAGAGCATGAGTAAGTTCACTGAAAGAGGAAGAAATGAGTTATTTAAAGAAATAAGGACCTCGCTTTACATGCAGTGCCCGGAGAACTTGAGAAAGAGGTCATGAATCAGGTGGTATGTGCATGCACGTGCATGTGCTGTATGTACTTTCCAAATATTGCTTTGAGACAGCACTGTAATTAATTGACAATGAACTCTTCCTAGCATTGCAAGCTGCTCTTTTAATAAGCTCAATGAGAAGGTTGTTACTACATGCTACATCTGTATGCCATGCCTCATATCAACTTGAGTAGAGCAACTATTTCTTCAATTTATTTAGCCTAAAGACCACGTGGACTAAAATTTAGAAAAGACAGCAGCTACCCATTCTCCTTCAGCTCATGTGAAGGTAAGTAGGATTTCATCATGTATATTTATATAGGAGCTGTACCCCATGAGCCACTTGGATTTAGGGCCAGGCACTGGTGCCTAATCCTCTTTTGTTTGCAGCACAGACATTGTCTACATGATTACAGTGTAAAGCAATAGGAACGTTAAAGAGAGTGACAATACACAATGGTGAGGAGTTAGAGGACTGGGGCTTGGACTTAGGTCAGTTGTGAGAAGACTACACCCATCAAGAAGAATTGACATTTTTCACTGTTCTGTTCAGAAGACAGTGTTTAACACTGTTTGTTAATAAGAGATGAACTGGGGGACTCTCAGAGGCTTCTGTTTCAGCTGCCACATAAGCATTGTCCAATGCAAGTGTGCCAAGCTGAATAATGAGGAAAGAGCTGCATTACCTCAAGGCTCTCCTGGCCACATTGTGCTGTCTCTGACCCTGGTTAGCTGGCATTTAGAAGAGACGAATCAGAGGAAGGTTAATGTGACAGATGGAGACAAATGCCAAGAAATGATGGAGATCTTATCTCAGAAACACTAGTGTGGTCAATTTGAAAGCTGTTACTTGGATAAATTCCTCTTATGAGCACTGAAAGATGTTCTGATTAAAGCTGCGTAGGTGGCTAAATTCTGTTCTTTATGGAAGTATCACTATTAGAGATATTCCCTTTGTTTCTTACCAGTGAGAGACAGCAAGAAATTGTCTGCTGAAATAGAAATAACACAAATTAAAAATAAGAGTTAATAGTTCCAATTTGCCTTGGTTTTACTTAACATATCTTTGTTACACACTGCACATTACTGCCATATGAAAAGTAGATTTTTCATCCTCCACACCACTGAGCAGCTGTGTTATAACACTACAGCATGCTCCTTCTTATTCATGTTTTTTCTGTCCCACTCTGAAAATAGTCAGAAGACACCAGGAGGCCTGGCCTCTGGGGCTGTTCACGAGTGAACTCCAGCTGTGCTTCACAGGAAATGAGAGCAGACCACTATTCTCTTCTCTCCTTCCATCCTGGCACTATAAGACTAGGTAGCTCAAGCAAGCCTCCTGCTTCAGAAGTCTAACCTTGCATTTGGTCAGAAAGGAGTGGCTTTTGCAGTGGTTAGGTGATGGAGAAGCTGGATACAGGCAGGAACAGGAGCATTAGGGAATGGTCTCTCTCTCTTTTGGGTCAGAGTGGTGATGCCTGTCTCTCAGTGAGTCTTGGCTCTACCTCAGGGAATGCCTCTTGTCCTCCTGCTTTGTGCTGTGAGTGTCAATAAACCAAGCAGGTGTATTTGCTGTGTGCTAGCCATGGAGGCGCTTCAGCACACAGGGTACACTTTGCTCTACAGATTTTTCAAGGCAGAGGACTATGGGGAAAGGTTTCTCTGGGATATAGAACTGCTTTACCCTTGTAAAACATCACCTATGGGCTACACCAGTAGCTGTCACAGTGCCTAGCTCTCCCTGAGCCCAGTACAGAGCATCTGGGCTTTCCCTGGTGACCTGAGAGCACAACCTGTCCCATGGCACCAGCAGCCCTAGAGTTAACAGGCAACATCTGTAAAACTTTAACAGAAAAAACTGTTTACAAACACAGAAGCGCTGAACATGATGAGGATATTTTAAGAGGGATCTGAGCCAATTGTTGAATAGAAATAGAAATTAAAAGCAATGCTGCAGTAGCTGTGACTGTAAAAGAAGTAAGTAATGATTTATAGTGAGGTGATATTTCTTCCTAGACTGGCTAATGTAGTTGAAAGAGAAGCCCAGGTGAACCCCTGGGAGCAGAATCCCTTCTTGTGGTTGCCAGGTTCTGTTTCAGACCTTGCTCGCAGCCCAGAGGCTAATATACTCTTTCCTAACAGGTTCGGCTGATGCAAGGAAAGACACTGCTTCTGCTAACAACCCTCATCTGGCTAAAGTGGAGAAATCAGATTTGCAGCTCTGGGATAGGCTGTTTGCGAATAGCTCTGACTTTTTTCTTCTGCTGTGCAGTGACCTCAGCCAACATGAAGTACATAGCTCTTCCTTGCTAACCTATGAGACTAATTGGTATTCTGTAAAAGACCTCACAATGCCTTTTAGTTAAAGCAAATGTCAGAAAACACAAAGTCCTATTTTCTTTGTGAAAATTCCTCCAAAGGGAATAAGGGAATTGCATGAACCCTGACTGCACAAACGCTTCCTTCTCAGCACGGGCTACACATCCAGGCACTTAATTTGGGTTTTTGAAAGCATGGCTATGCAATACAAGCTTCAAGATGTTTACTTTCTTACGTCTCTTTTTGGCCAAGAAGAATGACTTAATTCCCAGGGTGGTCCGAGCTGTTTTGTGTTCCTGCAGCCCAGATGCCCATTTAGAAGCTCCTCTTGAGAGCCATGTGGACACAGCACCTCCCTGGGTGGAGGGTCTGGCTGTGCACAAGCATGGTAGGAGGCACAAGGAACCACTGGACTTCACCCAGGGTGCTAACAGCTGCTCCTCATTGCCTCCCATCCCACCACACAGCCACAGCAGAAGTAGAGCTAAGCCAGATGGAATCAGCCCACAGGCTGGATTTGGCGTCCAGTTGGAACTGTCTGACTCCATACTTGGACCTAATTAAGCTATTGATTGATTATCAGGTGGCTTTTTTTTCCTCTTTAATACCGTTTACCATTTTTAATCTGTGAAAAGCATTGTTGCTTTTACTCTGATGGCTGCTGGGAATCTCACCTAACTTTGAGTTCCTGTAAGCCAGGCGTTGAAGCCTGATGTGATCACCCGATCCTCCTTGTGTAGATAATGTAGGGAAATAGACATCTTCAGAGGGTGAGTAGTCTGATCTGCCTTTGCCACCTCTTCTGGTTTTCCTACCTATTACAATGGGAGTAAATGTCTGGCTGGCTCAAGATTGGACATTTTTACATTTAGATACCTGACTTAAAGCCTATGAATCCCCCACTTAGTAAGGCAGATTACTAAATTAACTAGAAACTGTCACTAGCCCCTTTCTCCAAAAACTATGCCCTAAGAAAGCTGATAAATGAGTAGGATACTCACTCTAAAAATCCTCCTGCCCTACATGTGCAAAAATAAAGATGACAGCCTCTGGGGTATGGTGATTTTCTGGCCTTTTTCTGGGGCAGCCTAATTTCCTGTGCTCAAGAGCCTTCATTTTATAAGAAAGGATACCACATCTCCACCAGATTTTCCTTCTCCATCCCCTTTAAGTAATGAAAGCAGCCCCCTTGGTGAATGTGGGAATTCCTGTGGCATGCCTCTCCCAGGGTTGTCCATCAATCGCTGAGCAGCTCTGCAGTGCACCCCAGCTTTGGAGCTGCTCCTCCCAGCCTCCCAGCTCAAGTATGCCTGTTGCAGAGCCTCCAAAACTCAGCCATGCCTTGAAGCTGAACCCTTCACCTGGCAGCTTCTCTCCAGCTATTTCAGTGGAAAAATTGGACAGAAGCCCTGCTCACCTCAGTGCTTTTACTTCTTCTTCCTTGTCAAGAAAGCTTTCAGATAGTGGACAGGTATTGAATTTCTGTGTGCCTGAGCCACATGCAGTGCAAATCAAGGTTAATAGATTTTTACAAGCAGAGGGAGTATCCTGATCACCTCATCTGACCTCTGGCACCACACAAGCCAGAGACAGGAGCTGTAATTACACCACGTTTCCTGTTTCCAACAGAAATGAGAGCACACAGTCTATACCTAATTGTCCTGCCAATCAGTTTATCCCGTAAGTCCCCAAATTTTTGACCATCAGTAATTTTCCCGAGGTGAGCTTATAATCATAGGGTGTCTCAACATGCAGCTTGCTACTTGTGCAAAAGAAAGCTTATGTCTTGGGCTTCAGAAAGAAAGAGAAATAATCCGTGTGTACCTACCTGCAAGCTGATTTTTCCATTTCCTTTTTTTTCTTAACATGCAAGGCAAAAAGCAAAAGGCAGATGTAGCTGGCTCCATCCCTGACAGCTCTTTACAGCTGTTTACAGCTGAGCTATGCTTTCTCTGTATGAGTGAGACTGAAGGGCAGTGTTTCAGTTCCCACCTAGCTGCAAGGCAATTAATAGCGGTCGCTGGCCCTCTGGCCTCCTGACTGATGATGTGTCTCCAAATGCATTTCCACACAGTTCCAGGCCACAAATACCCTCTAAGACAAACTCACAGACCTACTTTTAAAAATATGAGGATACAGTTCCCAGGCAGACTTCCTGATGACATTTTTTCTGTCAGATATGTTACTAAAATGGCATTCTGGCGTAAGGAAACTTAGACCAGAGAGTATTTAGACACTGTTGAAACTATTCTTTGGAGCTGGTCTCATGTAAGCTTCTGCATTAATGAGGGATCATCTCTATTTGCACCTGTTAGCCAGCAGAACGATCAGCAAGCAATTAAATTCTAACAAGCACAAGTCTTGCTAGAGGACTCCCTGCACACAGGAAAAAGGTTGTTCAGGCTTAAACCCAACCAAACAGGGGGTGTAACTCTCCTTTTCCCCACCCAGCCACCTCCCCTGCCCCTGGTATGTACGGGTTTTTTTCCATTTAATACTGTGGCATGTCCTTACCAATTGCTGTTTCATCAAGTCCTATGGAATGTGTAAATTCTTCCTCTGCCAGAGTGTAATCCTATTTGGCAAAGCATTATTAGGGTTGTACCAAGGGTGATTGAGAGGTCGCAGCAGAGCGGCAGGGAAGGAAGCTTGCCAGTATGTTTTTAACTGCACTGGCTAACTTGGCAATCTTCTTATCGTCTCTTCCCATTTCCATCCTCTTACGTACCCAGCTCAGCCACCGTTTAGAGCAGGTGTAATTCTCCTTCCTGGATTGCCTCAGTAATACTTTCTGAACCACCTTTGGCAGCACCAGACCCCCTGAAGAAGGCCGGAGGGAAATCTGCCTTCCTCACTTGAATGATCTGGAGAGATGGGCTTTCCAGAGAGCAATATTGCTCCAAGTGCTCCTCGGTAAGTCAATGGCTCCCTGCTGCCATGTGCAGCCCAGTACTGAAACTCTGAAACATCTCCCCTTTATATTTTGTAATTTTTGTGTCACCTTCTAATGTTTCAAAATTGACATGCCAGAGCTGAGGAGGCTTGAAAGCATGATTTGAAAAGTTTATAAGGTGTAAAAAGCATTGATTAAAAACTTCATTCTTCTTCTTCTAACTTGCCTCTTTACCAGTAGCTGAATTTCCAGGCGAATTACTTTCCTCTAAAATGCCACAATAGTCCCTTTAACTCCAAGGTCATCTGCTCCTTTCCTTTGCCCATGAGGAAGAGTTGCTTAATTTGGTTTTAAAGACTCACAGTGGGGTCTGTAACGTGTCTCGTCAGACAATCTTGTCCAGTGCTTCATTTTTCTTCCTGTTAGAAAGCTATTTCACAATGCCTAACTGAAGTTATCTTTGCTGCAATTTGAACCCATTATTTCTTTTGCTTTCTACCAGGGAGATGATGTTTTCCCTCATCTCTCAGCAGCAGTCTTTTGCATATTTGAGGAATAGTATCATTCTCCCTTCCCCCAGCCTTAATCTTCTTTCTTTTAAGCAAAGTAGCCCCAGTGCAGTCGTTCTTCCTGGTAGGTCCTGATTTCCAGCCCTCTCACCCTTCCTGCAGTTCCCTTCTGGATTCGCTCCAGCTGGTCTGCATCTCTCCGGGAATGCAGCGCCCAGTGCTACACAAAGTACTCCAGCTGAGACATTATCTCTGTTGGGTAAAGAAGGGAAGAGGGTGTATGAGTTTTCAGTGCTAATTCAGTAATTTCCAAACGTAAAAGAGAATCTGCTTTTATGCAAAGAGCAATAACTGTCCCTTTGATCCTGAGCAAAAAAAAACCAACAGGAGACAGGAAAAATTAATGGAGTTCAAAACTTATTTTGAGCATGTCTAAGAAAAGAATACATTCTCATTCCTTGTATTTAGTGCATAGTGCACTAGGTACTCCTGCATGAAAGATGTTTGCTGAAACATACTGGCAGAAAAAGTCCAGGAAATGAAAATAAGAATGTTTCCTTGCTAGTGGGGAGAGAGGTCTTGCATTTTCCCAGTGATCTTGCGTCGAGAGCAATCTGTAGTCTCTGGTTTTGTGGTTCCCAAAATCACCACTGTTTTGGGGAACCCTGTGGTACAGCACACAGTACCAAACTAAGCAGCACATCTAAGGTGCCACTTACTTTTTAGGCTTGTTTTTTTTAAAAGGCTAGCTTAGGATCTAGCTTTTCTTCCCCTATGCTTGTATGTTTCTAATGATCCTCACCAACAATGAGTCAACACACCCAAAGCTTAAACGGTGGTACTTAAATATGGCTGAGGTTTTACTGGAGAGCCTTGGATAGCAGCGTAGGAAGGCATTTCAGCTGGGGTGTAGTGAGTATGAAGTCCACCCCATATACCCAGTACTTGAGGGTCTTCACATAAAGCCTACATAACATGAGCCTCCTTGTCCATGGAGGCAACGCTGTAACGGTGCTGCTGCTGCTCTTGCAGTCACTCAGCCTCATGCATACAGGCAGAGCTGCTGAGTCTCCAGGTGGGCAAACAGCCCCAGCCTACACCCCACCACATGCTGCCCTGCAGGATGGAGTGTGGGCACCCACAGCCAGGAGCAGCTTTTCTGCTGGCAGACTCCTGACATGGTCAGCCAGGAGCCCCATGCATCCCACTGCGATGTGTGAATGTCACCCTTTAGCAGAGATTATTAGTAGGCTTTGTCTGACTGACAAGCACTTGTGTTTTGCCTCAAATCTTCGAAGGCAGGCAGGCGAGGGAGCAAAGAGCACTAATAGAATTCTTCAATGTCATTTTAATAGGATCACTGGTTTGTGATAGCTATTTTCCCCCCCTCTTTATCTTTCTCTGTCCTCTGCTGGGCTCTGTGTTAATGCCCTCTGGTGATACTGAATTCTTTCCAAGTTTCTGAATTAAACAAAAATAATTAAATAAATATATCCCACCAGCATAAATTATTGTTCCAGGAGGACATCTTCCCTTAAAGATGCAAGGTTTCTCTGAAGCCATCTGTCTGGTTTTTCTTCCCTTGGGACACACAGAACAGTTAGTAACTCAGTATTTCCAAAAGGAAACTTGCTGCTTGTGTAGATAATATGAATGACCCAGTTGCCCTGGGAAGGGAAGCACCGTCTCGTGTGCGGTGTGTTCCATATGCTATCCATCCACCTTCCTCAGTTAATGAGGCTCAGACTTCTTCATGCTGGTCAAGATACATATAAAGCTCCCTAGCCCTGAAATCACTGTAGTGAGGTTGCCATGGTAAAAAAGAAGAAAAAATGTTCAGTCCATCACAGATTGGGCTAAAACCTGATACAAAAAGAGACACTGGCATTGCATCAAGACACAGAAACATGCACGTGACGTTCTCAGAATTGCCATGATCCAGATAAAGTTTGGATTTTTTAAAACATCCTGTTCTGTTAATTTTTCTAACAAGATACATTGGGATTCTGTCTTATGGGAAGATATTCTGAGAACAGGGCTGGAATGCTGAAGGCTCCTAACTCAAGTATTGATGCTGAGCCATGACAGAAACAAAAATCCTCACCCACACCATTCATATTAATGTTTTGTGACCTGGTCTGCAAAAGAAAATGGTATCTCATCCAAAATCTAGATCCCAATTCCACATTTCAGTTCCTCTGTTGATAACTGGGTGGCTTAATTACCTACCAGAGTGATTATGAGGCTGGGTTATTTAAGGTTTGAAAAGCCCTATGGAGGTTCTAATAACAGAATGTCAGTCATGTACACGAATAGGAATGTAAGGGGTGCTCTGCCCTTGGTCACAGCCAGTAAACCTATATGGGCACTGCATTTACCTGAACAAAGGATCCAGAAACCTCACAGAACAGCATTCAGCTTTGCAAAGCACAGCATTTGATCCTAAGACTTGAGAAGACCACACATTCTCCTTGAATGTAAGGAGAAGCAACCACCCTTGACACTCTCTATGAATGGGCATATCAGATGCTGTGTGATCCAGTAGCTCTAGGCAGGTCCTCTTCAGCTGTATCTCAGTGTGTCCATCCAGAGTCCAGCTCTGATTTGTAAACTGTCCAGATTTATATTGTTTTCTTCCTCATCATACCTAATGGTGAGATTGAGGAGGGTTTGGCCAGAAATTAATGGGGATCAACCAGGATATTATATTCTTGTGTAAACAAAGTATCAAAGCAATACTGTCTCACACCAATGTGGCTTCAGGAAAAACAGAGGAAGGTGAACCTATGAAGATGAGCTGGATCATCACCTGTAGCAGAGTTGGGACAAGAGACTTGAAGAAATACCAATTAGGGCTAAAATCCCTCCTAGTCTGCTCAATGAGTGGTAGATATTGAAAATCTCCTCAACCGATTATGCACCACTGTTCATTCAGGTAGGGGGATGTTTGACTCTTGGTTACTGAACAACACACAGGATTGTGCCTAGACCTGCCCTCACCAAGCCTAGAAATAAAGTTTTGCTGGTGGAGATTTCAAGTCCTGTTTCTCCCCTAAGAGCCCTCTCCAGAGTGCTCCCACTCAAGGGAGCAGAGCTGCAGTGGAGAGAGGAGGTGGTGGCTGCTTGTGGCAACATCCTTACATGTGGCTCAGCTACAGAGAGACTGACCACGTGCTGCTGCTCTGCAGTAGTGGCTGCTGAGGGGCCTCATGCTCACAGGGATCAGGAAGAGGCTCTCATGCCTCTTCCCAGGCTGTCTGCTGGCATGGTAGCAACCCACCAAGACTGGCACTTGCAATGCCAAGCCAGGGATTTTCCTGAGGCTGATCAGAAAACTGAAGGTCTGTGAAGGGACTCTCACAGATTTTCATAATCAATTTGGATTAATGTTTATCAATATTCTTTCAAACCAATACAGTCCAATACTAAGTTTTAACTATATAAATTCTTTAACTATATAAATTGCTGGCAGTTACCCAGAAAGGTTAGATCACTGCTCAGGTTGGGCTGGGTATCGGTCGGCGGGTGGTGAGTGGTTGTATTCTCTTCCCTTGTTATTTCCCTTATCGTTATTATTATTGGTGGTACAGCAGTCGTTTGTGTTATACCTTAGTTACTGAACTGATCTTATCTCAACCCATGGGAGTTACATTCTTTTGATTCTCCTCCCCATCCCTCTGGGAGCAGGGGAGGGAAAGGGGAAAGTGAGCGAGCAGCTGTGTGGTTCTGGGTTCCCAGCTGGGCTTAAACCATGACACTGCCCCAGTTTATATACTGGGCATGATGTGCTGTAGTATGGAATACCTCCTTGGACAGTTTGGGTCAGGTGTCCTGTCTCTGCTTCCTCCCGGCTTCCCCTCCTCCCTGGCAGAGCATGAGGCTCAGAAAGT
>JANRGW010040435.1:0-21811 GCA_024733675.1 Psilopsiagon aymara | reverse complement strand
CTCATCTCAGTCTCCCCTCTGGCAGTTAAAGCCATTCCCCTGTCCTGTCCCTACAGGCCCTTGTCCAAAGCCCTTCTTGTAGGCAATATGAAGAACCAGACTAGTTCACATCCCTGCTCTGCCCTGCTCCGACTGCACTGTGCTCTAAAACCACCACATCCCAGCTTGCTGGGCACTGTCAGATGGGGGCTGTCCCTCTGCAGGAGCAGGACATAGCTCCATGCAGAGGGACTGAGTGGTGAAACAGGCTGGGAAATACAACAAACATTTTGGGTGCAGGAAGGGAAATGAAACAAGCTGTCAGACATGGCCTGAATAGGGTGAGAGCTTTCAAGGTAATAGCTATAGAGCTGTTATCCAGGAGGATGTGGCAAACTTTTCTACTTTAAAACACACATGAAACCCCTGAATCCAAAGGATTCAATAATCCGGGATGTGTGAAGAGGGGTCTGCACTCAGGAAGAGCAGCACAATGAAGCAGTCAAGCCCAGGCAACTGGGGTCCCATGCTCCCATCATGGGCAAGCCCAAGGAGCCCTGAATCGAGGCTGTGGGCTCTTCCCAAAGACTTGAGCAGCGCTGATTTATCCCAGCACTTGGGGACATGATTACAAAGGCAGTGCCAGGGCTCCCTGCACCACCACCCCATCCTGCGGGAACCACAGGAGCTGACTGGGCAGCCAGGCAGTGGAGCACACTGTGGTTCAAGGAACACTTCTCAGTTTCCATCTGGGGCTGGCTGGGAGGAGATTCCACAGATAACTTGTCCTGTTTGGCAAGTTCCAAGCTCCAGACTGATTCTGCAATGAATTTAGTCAAACCTATGCAAGTCACATGTTTGGGTGAAGAAATCAAGCCTGGCTGCCAGAAGACTCTTTGACAGCAAGGCCAGTGTAGCATGCAGAGCTATCGAGGAACGGTGGGGACCTGGATGGGATAGCTGGGCGCAGGGAACAACCCCTCTCCAGGAGGGATGTCGTGCTAGGCAGTGTTCCCAGCAGCTATTTCTCTGCAGATGAGGCAGCCAGGCTGGCTATGACCTAAGAGCAAGTCAAGACATGTCTCTGGGCCAGGCTCTTCACTGCAGACTCACCTATTGACCTTGTCTATGGACTCAGGGTCTGGTGGAGGGATGGAGAAGCAAGCAGAAGGTGCCTCCTGGACCACACCAGTGCTGCTCTGCACCACCCACATCTCCGGGTTGCTGTTGTCCTTCAGAGTGTACTTGTCACCTCTGGCCAGCTGCACCTGGGACAAAGGCACAAAGCCCAGTGAGAGACTTGGCTCTCGGGCACCCGGCTGGTTTCTCCCATCCCAGAGCCAAGATCTGGAGCAATCCTGCATCCTTCTCAGGGTACTGCCAGTCAAGCCCTCACCTCCCCAGCATCCCAGTCACAGAGGGTGTCCAAGGTGAGGGTCTGAGATGGATGCATCCTGCGTAGTTTCAGTGGGCTGATCTCTTTACTCCTTCTCTTCAGCTCTGTGATGCTCTTCTCCACCTGCTTCACTGCTTTCTCCTCGTTCTAGACAAAACAGGGAAGACAGTGGTTGTGACCAGGCCTGGCTGAGAAGGAAGGGGAGGGTCACACTAGTGTGGGGATGCTGGGGCCAGTTGTCCATCCCTGATCACAGCTGAGGTGGAGTCAGGAATTTCTCCATTCTTGACCCCTTCATGTCCTTTCTTCCCCTTTTCATTATCAACACTCTCCTCCTTTTCCTTCTCTCACAGCAGACCTGCCCTTGAAGGCACAGCCTGAGTTAACCTTAGGTGATTCCACTCTGTCATTTTCAATATCCTAGAGAAGTTTTTCTTTTCAGAAATGGAAGAGAGACCTGCCAAGAGGTGGCTGCATTCCAGTGTCAGAAGATACCAAGATCCCAGCACCAGAGCAAAATGTGCTGCATGCATGGGAAGACACCATGTTGAATGTGTCCTCTCCCTCTCTCCCAGGCAAATAATTCCTCTCCTATCTGTATCTCACTCCTGAGGTCAGATTTCTTTAATTTCTCGCTTGCCCATGGCCCATGACACTGCTGAGGAGATGGGAGCACCTTTCCCTGCTGTTTGGGTGCCAGCAGCTCACGCTCTCTGCAGGCCCTCTAGTCCAAGTGTCTCAGGACAACATGCAGCTCCTCTCTGAGCTTCTTCACTCTGATGGTGACCTGGGGCCAGGCTGTCTGTCCCTGATGAGGACCACGGTGTCACTGCCCCACAGCATGAGCAGTGCGGACCTTTGGGGGCTACAGGAACTCAGCATCCAGAGCACAGTATTGCCATGGGCTTCCCCCTCATCTGGGAATGAGGTGGGATGAACTGTCCCACTAGGCTCAGTAGGGTCATTCACCCACCTCTTCCCCTTCCCCACTGTTATTTCCTGGGAAGGATGTGACATTTGATCTGCCCCTTAGGTCTGGTGGGTGCCACCAGCCCTGAAGACCTCACCTCCAGCTGAAGCAGAAGGTCTGACACCACCCCAGGGCTGTCTTTGTTGAACTTGCTGTATTTGGTGTCCAGGTCAGAGCTCATCTTCTTCAGGGAGTGGCTCACAGCCTCAGCATCATCCTGGAACTGGAGGTGTGGGTAGGGAAATGGTCAGGGATGGGAGGACATTGCTGTCTCCAAGTCCTGTTGTGTGTCTCCTTTCCCAGCACATCTCCTGCAGCCTGTCTGGGGCTCACAGGACCGTGCAGACCACCCTCGAGTGGTGACAGTGATGAGCGAATCCTCCCTGCCCCTCTTCTCCAAGCCAGCACACCAACACAACAGGGTTGAATTGATGAGGTGGGAGTCACCCTTCACTGCAGCACAAAAGGTCTGGTTTGGAGGGCGGTTTCCTCAATAAACCCTCACTAGACGCAAGCAGAGGAGCTCCCATCCTCATCCCTTTGCTGTGCCTCTTCCCAGCTTGCCCAACTCAGACCTGACCCTGCAGCCCCACGGCCCGTGCTCTCCTTATTGCTTTTTACCTTCTTGTAGCTCTCCACGTTTTTCAGTTGGCTCTCCTGGCAAATGCAGAGGTTCAGGAAATTCTGCCACTCATTCTTCAAGGCTTCCTGGTGAGCCTGTGGTGGGACAGAGCAGGACCCGGTGGGCTCCAGCTGACCCTACCTCCCCCACCACTGGTTTCCTTTCCCCAGAGGTCCGAGCAAGAGGGAAGGCTGCTGTTGAGCAGACAAAGCTATGCCCAGGTATTGCCTGATGCTGAGCTGAGCAAGGACCTGGCTCATACAGAGCAGCCACCATTTCCCAAGGGGTCTCAGCTCTGAGCCCAGCTCAGCTTCCCACCGTGTCTGTGGGCTTGCAAATGGAGATCTGGAGCTGGTTTAACTTGGGAGAGATTATGCCATGTCATAGCTGGAGCTTCACAGCTGCATCACCCACATGTCTGAGCACCAGCCCAGGAGCTGGTCCCAGCACACTGATGTTAGCCACTATCTCCTGGAGATTTCGGAAGGGGTGAAGGCCCTGCGCTGCCCTCAGCTTCCCCATAGGGCTGGAGCAGGCAGACAGATGCTGTCTGTTTCTGGCAGCGTGGAAGGAAAGAGTAATACAGCAGCTCTGCAGAAGAGATCTCTTCCAACCCACTTCCTGGCTCTCAGTGCAGACTCATTCTCTCACAGGGTTTGGGAGGACCCCTTTCCTTACCTGGATAGGTTTGACAGCCGGGTGCTTTAGCTCAATCATCCTATCCCCATCGTCCTGCAGATTGTTCACAAACTCTTCCTGGCTGAGCAGCTCCTTGGACTTGAAATCCTGAAGGGGAAGAGAAATTCCATGACCATGGGAGCACGCAGGGAGCACAGAGTGGTCCCTTGGACATCAAAGCATACACGTCCTTACTGGTTTGTTTTTAAAGAAGAGGCTAAGCAAGGCTACGACAAATTACACACGCTTGGGCCTCAGTGAGCATCAGGGCATTCAACCAAAGGGCATCTTCCCAAGCAATTATCCCTCCCCTTTTTCCGGGTCCCAGCATATAGCTGTCACTGGGCGCTGAACTTTGGACGGGGAGGCTGACAGGATGCTGGGCCTTTCCCTCTCACCAACAGCTCTCTAATGTGTGATCCCACACACCAGCTCAGGGGACACTCAGAGTGGCTCATCCTCAACTCCAGCGTGGACCCAGAGCATCAGTTCTGCCCTCTGTTTCTGTGCCTGGGAAAGCACCAGGCTCAGGGCTGGTGGTGGATGTCCAGGAGGTTGGGATCTAACCTTGGATGCTGGGCTTGGCCAGCCCCCAGCAGCCAGGACACGCTGCCAGCCCCCAGAGCCCACCTCGTACTCCCGACGCACGCTCTGGACGTCCATCATTTGGTCACTCCAGTCCTGCTTCAGGATCCTGGTCTGCTGGTCCGTCAGGTAGCCCAGCTCCTTGGTGCAGCCCTGGAGGTGGTGGTAGAGGCTGCCCAGGCTCTGCCCTCGCCAGATGGAGGCTTTCTGCCCATGCACATAGGGGAGAGACAGCATTGGTGCTCAGGCTGAGGAGCCCCTTCCGCTCCTCCCCAGGATCCCACTCTCATTGCACATCCACTGGGAGATTCCCAGGGACCTTGGTGAGACATCTCTGCCACCACTTGCTCTTATCTGATGGGGCTGCCAATCCCTTTTCCCTCCTTCACAGACAGGCTGTGTTTGTCTAACCAGAATCTCAGGTGTGGGCTGGCGCCTGGGGCAGGCTGCGGGCTGGCCCCGCTCTGCTCGAGCTCTCACAAATGCCATTCTTCAGCACGAACCTTTCCAGGCCCAGCTGGCTAAATCCAGGACCTTCTTCCCAACCACCTCCTTTGTTCCCGCTGCTCATTTCCTCTCGGGAGCCCCTGTTAGGGATCACTGCAAGCCTCAACATTTGCAATCCTGATTTGGAATAATGTGGGCTGGGACAGGGTTTCCCACTGCTGCATCCATAACCCTGGCCTCATGGACACACAGGCAACTCCAGACCAACAATCCATGAGGAGGAGACACACATCTCCCCCACAGCACTACACTGAGGGCAGCAAGCATGCTCTCAATTTAAACTCCAGGTGGGGAGGAAACAGGGCAACAAGATGAGGGACACAACCAGAGGTAGCTCCTGCCCAGAGCCGGGCATTCCCTGTCATCAGGGACGGTGTTTCTCTGCTGTGTGACCCCATCGTCAGTCCAGAAAACCACTGGAAGCTTACCAGCAAGTCCTTGTACTGGCTTTTTAAATCTGCCACATCCTGGGTCAGAACACGGCCAAGATCAAGGGGAAAAGAAAAGAGAAATAAGCTGTTACAAAAACATGTCGTAGATGGCGATGAGCTGGTTTATGGAAAGTGCTTTAGAAAGCATTCAGGAACCACCTCCCTGGCCCCTGCATAGTTTGGTCTGGCAAGCTCAGGTCTCCCCATGCCCTCTGAAGAACAGGGGTGGATATTCACCACGCAGAGGAGCAGATGAGCAGAGCCTGCAGGGTCCCAAGCAAAGCCAACAGGAACAGGGAGGGGATGGAGGGTGCCTTACCCCGGAACGGAGGTTCTTGATCTGGAGGCCATAGGCTTCAATCTCCTTCTGGAGGATGTTGTGCTCAGCTATTTGCTTTTCCAGCTCTGACATGCCGGGGCCATACTGTGCTGCGTTGACTTGTTTCTGTGCAAAAGGAGTTGAGGCAGAGATAAAAGCAGGAGACTTTATTTCAGGAAAAAAGCCCAGTGGGTGCTGGCAGGGAATGAAAAGATCTGGGATTTGACAGCAGTCCAGGAGGAAGGGAAGGCATCTGGTTTACGTGATTGTTGTAGGTTGCTACTTCCCCAGCCATATGGAGGGGCAAAGATAACCAGGATGTACAACCCTGGTGTACAAACCTAAGCTGAACCAGCCAGCCTGTGGTGGCTGCATTGGATGCACACAGTTATCATCCAGCTTTCATGGGAATCCAAGTTGATTCCAATCTGGGAATTCCACATACCTGAGCCTGCAGCATGAAACCCCAGGATGCAGGGCTGTAAAGTCCCTGAAGACATCACCTTCTCTATCCTTTCGTCCCACATCAGGGCACCTCTACCTGCTCCCCCTTCCGCAGATCTTAATACGAAGGGGTCAATTGAGAAGATGCTCCAGAGGGCTTTAAGGGTGAGAAGAGAATCCCTCTCCTACCCAGAGCAGTTGAGTTACTTCCACCACCCCAAATGTCTCAGCATGCTGCTGAGCACACGATGGCTCACAGAGCCCTATAGGCAATAGCAGACATTATCTGGCCTTGTAGGAGCTGGAAGATGCATCTAAAACCAGCAGCTGTTACCATCTTTTGGTCCAGGATCTTGGCCCAGTCTACCCTGGGCCCCACATCGGGGATGTTCAGTTGTTCATAGAGGGCCCGGTACTCTGCACAGAGCTGTGTCACACGGTCATGGAGCTGCTGGATGCTGCCAAGAGAAAAGGAGCACGTCTCAGGGTCAGTCTGGAAAGGGGAGAACCAAAGTGCGGTTTGTGGAGCCCAGATATCACTCATAAGACCGTTTGCTGTCCCTTTGTGACACTGGGCTCCTTCAGCAGTGGAGGCTCTTGTCCTGGTGCTCTCCATCTCCAGGGGTGTCTCAGAAATCGCCACCCAGGACAAAGGAAGGTGCAGAAAGGGCTGTCCCTTCCCAGCTGGGAAACAGCTCCTCCCTCCTGACTTCCACCTAGTAGGGCTGGAGAGAGGAGGGGAGCCAAGCACCAAAGGCCAACTGAAGATCTCCCATTCCAACCACCACCTCTGTGCCTGCCTGAACAAAAGGCATTCATTTTAGGAAAGGGGATTTGCTCTGGGAGCGGGGCCATGGTTTAGCTCTGTATTTTTTGGGTACCTTTCACAAGAGCTCCCTCAAATAAGAATGGGCACTGTTGGGTAATCACTTTGGAAGCCACCCTACACGCCCCTCTCTTTACAATATATTGGCAAAATCCCTGATTTCAAGGATAAAGTCTATGGGAGGAAGGGTGAAACTCAACCTCTCATGGCAACAACTGGAGCTCAGTCTAGGTCTTAGTGGAGCTCCCAATTTCTTGATGCCCCCATCACACCAGTCCTCCCCACTTGTACTCACTCCTTCTCTATCTCAGTAGCCTGAGGGTGTTTCAGCTGCTTGGCACGGTCCACATCCAGGAAGAGGTCTTTCAGCAGAATCTCTGCTTCCTTCAGATTCCTGGCATTCTCTGGCTGGTACTCAAAAGCCTTGTTCTTCTGGTGATTGCTCGCATCCTGGAGACCAGGGAAGACAGGAAAAAGCCTGATTGGACCACGCAGACCTCACATCATTTCCCTTGGTCAGCGCACAGGGCCTGGATGCTCAACGCGCTGACCCCAGAGGAACCCCACGGAGATGCAAGGGTGCAGCCAAGCTGTCTGCCCCAGCGCCTCTTCCACCAGTGTGGGTCAGGCTGCCTGCCTCTGGGGGTGCTGGGAGGCACAGGGCTGTGCTGCTGTGGGTGAGGCAGCCTTGGCTGCGGGAAGCATGAGGCACCAAGCAGAAAGCACAGAGGTTGGAATTTGGGAGGCCCTGGTATGCAGCCCCAGGGGCTGGGAGGCTCTGCAGGGCGCTCTGTTCCTCCCCAGCCTCGAGTCAGCCCCCAGACGTGCACCAGCAAGGTGATGCACACAGCGCAGGCACCTGACCTGGGGTCCTGGACACTGCAAAGCCTTCCCCCTTCCCACAGCTCACCTGACGGAGCCGGGACTGTGTCTCCAGGATGTCCCTCTCCACCTGGTCAGCATTTGTCTGCATGCGGGAGATGAGCACAGCCAACTCGTTTGTTGAGGACCTGAGAGAGGGAGCAGCAAAGCAATGGGTGGGTGACGGTAACTCTCACCCTCTTCATCACCACCCAGGACCTGACATGGAGATGGTTCTTAAGGTCTTTTCCCTGTGCCTTCCTGGTCTCCAAAGGAAGAGCCTAAGTGTGGCCAAAGTGTACATGGATGGTGGACACCCGGCTGTTGCCTTCAGCCAAGTGAAGGTACAAGGTGGTGTATTCAGAGCAAGCAGAGGGTGGCCTTTTGTGCACCATGCAGCTCATGTGCACAACCCCTTGGCTGCAGGACACTGCAGGTGCTCAAAAGTTTGAGTGGATTCAAAAAGCAGTGATGGGGGAAGAGAAAGGGAATCTGCTGTAGGGCTCCCAAATACACCAACACCACATCTGGGTGGGGAAGACCTGAAGCCACAGACAGCTGGAGGCCAGGAGAGCACCCTGCAGAGGCAGCACAACATGCTTGCCCTGTTTGGAGGCACTTCCCTGCGTGTCTGCCCTTGGCTGCTGGCAGAGGTGGGTGAGATGTCCCTTCAGCCCGACCCAGAGCTGCCATCCTGAGGACTTGTTTCATGCCCGGTGCCCTGCGGTTCAGCCCATTGAGATGCTGGAGAGCCCAGTGCCACCCCAGGACTGGGCTGCAGTGGACAAGGACTTGTGACACAGACAAGAAGCCCCTCTGGGCACTGTGTAGCTGCTGCAGTCGTGCTGCCTTCAGGGCTTGGGGACAAATTGCCCAAGCCCAGAACACAGCTGCCACCAAAGATTCGCGAAGGTCCCCATCGGACCATTCCCTATTCTCTGTCACCTCAGTGCCACCAAAAAACCGATGGGCACCATCACAGCCCTCGCTCCATCCCCACTATTGTGAACAGGCACCGGGAGCTCTGCGGGATCCAGAGACCGCAGCAAGGCACGGCATGGTTCCCAAAGCTCCCTGCGGACAAGCCTTGGTGCCACCTTTGTCCTAATGTCCCCTGGAGGACAGAGCCCTCCAGGCAGGGAGAGTGCAGCACGGCCAGGAGGTGGGACCAGAAGCATCATCCAGGGATGAGCCCTTGGAAAACTGCCCGTGGGACAAAGTTCAGCGGAGGCTCAGCTCGGCCCCTGCTGACTCCAGGGTCTGAGACCAGAAGGAAAGGGTTTGAGCAGCAGCAATGGGACGCTGCAAGGGGTCTGCTGAAGCAGGGGGGGCACTTCTCCAGGGCTGGTTGGTACCTCTTCGGCGGAGGAGGAAGCTGCTGTCCTGCAGCAGAGCCACCCACATCTGCCCTCCATCCTTGTGGTTTCCTTCCCAGCCCCTGAATCCAGCAGAGGACAGAGGAAAGCGGCTCCCTTAACGGCTCTGTCATTGCTCAGCTCCTCACCATGGCTCCAGCTATGCCACGGTTCATACCAAAGGCCAGAGCAGTTGCTGGGATGTTGATTTATTACAGCCCCAAGTGACTGTAAAGTGCCAGTGAGTGTTACAGTCACCCCAAGACAAGCACTTGGATGCCACATTCAGAGCTTGTGCTTCAAGTCAGCTCAGCCCATGGTGACCACAGCCAAGCCTGTGTAACACTGGAAGAGCAGCTCCCGCTCACAGCATCCTCCTGTCCCCTTTTCTCCAGCTCCTCCCTTGGTTTGGATTTCCCAAGAGGGAGGCGTGGGCCTGCAGCACAGCAGCTCTCAGCTCCTCTGGGTTTGGGTTGGCAGCGTCTCCTGGCCATGCCGCAGCTTCCCTGCCTGCAAAATGCACGTCAGCAAAGAAAAGGGGGGACTACTGCCCTCTCCTACAGGGTCTAATTCCAGGGATCATGGAGCCAAGGAGCCCAAGCAGAGCATTCATCATCAAAACATCGCTGTCTGCTGCAATCTGTCTTTTACACCTCTTCAAACACCCCATCTGTGCCCCGTGGATGCCCGTCCTGGGGTAAGCTGCAGTGCCTGAGAAGTGAACAGCAGCCCCAGCACCACAGGGCGGATGGAAGCAGCACAGAGCCAGGGCTGGTCCATGTGAGCCTGAGCGCGCAGCGGGCTGCAAGCTCCGGAGGTGCCCCCTCCCCAGCAGGTTGCACAATCTCCCACTCATCCCCGACACACCTGGAATGAGGTGGTGTCCCATGAGCAAATACCTGAGCACCACCCAAGTTTCCTGCCCCAGCTCCCTGTGCAGGCAGGAGGGAGTGAGTCACGGGCTGGCCCATCCCAGGGGATGGACGCCTGTCCCGATGCGCGGGGCGAGGCAGGAGCAGGAACGGGGGGTCCAGCCTGAGCCCTGCTGCGATGCGACTGTGGATGTCCCTGCGAGTGTTCACACACCGCGGAGACGAGGCCCTCAGTGCCATGGGTCAGTGGTGGCTTTGGCAGTGCTGGGGCAAGGGTTGGACTGGAGGAGCTGAAAGGTCTTTTCCAACCTGGCTGATCCGCTGATTCTAAGAGGGCAGAAGTGAGCATCTGTCCTTCCCAGGGAGGGTGGATCGCCAACAGAGTCCTGCTTATTTCTGGTGGCACCTTCTTCCTGGATGAAGAAAACACTGGGACACCCCCTCCCTTGGTTCACACACAAATCAGCTTCATTTAGGCTAAGCTGCAACAAAACTATGGACTGAAAAGACCTCTGCAACCTCCCAGTCACAGGGACTCAGCCCTGCCCATCCCCACTTGCACTGCCTTCACATGGGGCACCTGAAGTTAGGAATGAGGATGCTGTAGTGAACAGCCTGATCTTCAGGGAAGAAGCGATGCTTCCTGGAGAACACTGTCTCAGGAGCAGAAGGGGTCTCCCTTATGTGTCCTGGATTGGAGAGCCAGGTCCCCTGGCTTCTTCCAAGGAAGGAAGCCTGGCACAGGAGGACACCGAGCCCCTTCCAGGAGCCAGGCTGGAAGCAGCTCCCCAGCCCTATGGGCACCTGAACCACTTCAGTCTACAAAGGAGCAGTCTGGATGCTTGAGGACACTGAAGTGAGGTGATGGATGTCTCCTGGGAGGAGAGAGGTGTCTGCACGCTGCCCTGGGAGCCAGAGTGAGGCCTGAAGCCATCTCAGCTGAGCCTCCCACCCTCACACTGCTCCTCGGTCAAGGTGACAGCAACACTGAGGAGCCCACTCGGTCCATGCATGCTTAGAGAAGTGACCAAACCAGCGCAGACCCTCTTATCCCGTCCACAGACCATGCAAGAAGGAGCTTGAGCTTCTCCTGCCCGTGCCAGCACCCATCCGCACAGCCTCCAGTGACACGGATGCATCTCTGTCCTTCCTCGGGGCTGCCCCTCCTGCTCCTGGGCAGAAGCCCCCACTCAATGACCTGAGCACAGTTTGGCCCCACGTTTCAGGGGGGCCACGCTGACACTTGGGCTGCAGGGAGCCTTCGGGTGGGACAGAGGAGCCACGAGCTCACCCGTGCTCACATTGGCATCCCTCAGCCTCCTGGGGCGCAGGGCTGACTCCACACACAGGGTGAGCATACAGCCGCAGCCGGGATGGATGAGGGCAAGGCTCGGGCAGGTCCCGCTGCTCCTCCGCAGGAGCCGGGGCAGGCCGCCCCCCAGGGCTATCTCATGCCTGCAAGAGGCAGAGCACAGTTATTATCATTATTAATTGCTTCATTTCTCACACCACTTTCTGCCTCCCAGACAGTCCAACCGCACACCAGGGACAGTGCCTCTTAGCAGGAGCAGGACTGTCCCCTATTCCAGGTCACTCCATCAGAGCACATTTGGGGAGGACCACAGCACCCACAGACTTCAGTCCCTGACCCCCAATGTCCGTTCCTTTCAGCGGGCTTTGCTTTATAGCCATGAGGCAGAGCGCAAAGATGGGTCTGTTCTCCCCAACACACTGAAGTCCTCACGCACTCTGATCTTCCAGCCCAGGCAGCAATCCCAGATGATAAAACCAGGACATGACTTTCCATCCACCTCCAAAACCACCCACTGCTGGTGTCGAGATCACACCCGGGCAGCCAGTCCACCCAGATCGGATTCAATTCCACCTTCTCTTGAGGTTTTCCTTTAAGCCCTGCACTGTGCTTCCTCCTTGAGCAGCACACAGTGAGGATGCTCCTTGGGGACAAACCTGCGCCTGCCACTGCCTCCCTGGGATCCATCCACCAAGGAGAGACAGCAAAGGGCCCTGCAAGCCGAGATGCTCAACACCATGGTCCCAAGGACCCAGACAAGGAACCTCTCCTGGGGTCTGTGCCAGCAGCAGCATCACGAACCGTGCACCCTGGAGGCAGAGAACCCCAAGCACCACCGAGGTTCCGGCCTTGGGGCCACCAGCAGCAGCAGTGGGCCACCTGCATTCTCTTGGGGCCACCTGCAGAGCTGTGCTGGCGGCCGCCCCTCAGACAGCTCAATCACCCTCATTCTCTCAGCTAACACTGGCGCTGGCCAAGCCCCAGGCCATGGCCAGGAGAATCGGCCTTTGCCGATGGTTGGTGCCTCCTAAACCAAGCACGACTAGCTCAGTAACTGCAGCGCTTCTGCTCCCGCCTCCATCCCGCATGGGGAGAGGTGCGAGGTCTCAGCAGAATGCAGCTCCAGTTATCGCAAGGGGCCATGCTGGGGAGGAGCCTGGCTCAAACCCACAGCGGCTGCAGTGAGGCTGTCCCAGGACACGCAAAATCCCCATCCCAGGTTTGGAACCCAGGTGGTGAAGGGGATGGATTGCATTAGCAAGACTAAAACCCAAGGCTGACACAGCTCCAGGGCTCCTGGGGAGGGGTCTCACTGCAGCCGGGCCCCAGCAGAGAGCCCCCAGATCTCTCTTTGACATGAGTTTGGAAGTGCTCAGCTCCACTGAGGCAGAAGCTTCCCTATGGCACGGCTCCAGCTCCCAACATCTACATGGGGAGGCCTCAGTCTTTGCGTGGGCCACCATCTCCCCCTGTCCCACTGCCCTGCCCAGCAGCACAGAGCCACCACCCTCCTGTTTGCTGTTTGCTCGTAGGGTTTGGCCCCCATAAACAGTGCAGTTGGGTGCCAGCACCGAGTTGTGTCCACCCAGGAGCCTGCCTGCTCACGCTGGGCTGCTGCTGCTGCTGGTGACCCCAAGAGAGGGGCCCAGCACCCTCCTCTCCTTGCAGGTCCCCCCTCCTCAGAACAGCCCCACTGTGACTCCCACAGCCTCTAACCCTGGCTGGCAACAGAGGTTCACGCAGAATCACTCCATGAGTGTATGAGACCTGGAACTGCTGAGGAAGCCAGAAAATAGCCCTGAGTTAGCAACTGCTGAAGGGAGGGATGAGCCCTCTCCCCGCAGGAGCACCCCCCCCAGAGGACACCCTGCTCCAAGGGAAGCATCCTGCTCCCATCACACAGAGCTCAGGGAATCTCTTCAGAGGCGACAGAGCTGTCACATCCTTTCGGTGCCCCCTCAGCTCTCTGAGCTGCAGAGACCCAGCCTGTCACCAGCACAGATTAGAGCTGTCAACAGCAAACCCGCTCCTCGCCCATCTTCACCACCTCAGCAGCACCGCATTGGGCATCCTTCTTCACAGAGCCCAGGTCCCAGGGCAGCATCACGCCAACCTCACAGCCAGTGAGTCCCGAGATCTCCACTCCAGGCTGGTATCTGCTTCACCATCAAGCAGACCTCCCTCCACCCAAGCAAAGAGGCTGTTTTGATTGCCCCTACTTCCTTCCTACCCACCCAAAAGGGGCTTTGCAGCACCGCCCATCCCAGGGGCTGCACAGGTTCTTCTGGTCTAGAGCACAAAGCCCACCAAAGACAAGGACGAGCGCTGGGGCAGCACGTTCCGGCATCACCTCCCAGCGAACCCCAACTTCCCACAAAGAAGGATGGTTCCTTAGGGTGGCCTAGGACACAACGAGCGCTCTTCCCTCATCCTCCCCCAGGATCCCAGGGCAGCTTAAGAGCGAACAGAGGGCCCACGCTTACTTGCTTGGCTTGACCGGGGACGCTCTGCTGGGGGAGCTCCTGCTCGGGGAGCCTTTGCCCACCCCCTTGAACATGACGGCGCGGTCCCCGCGGGTCTCCGGCCGCCTGCAGGCTCGCGGTGGGCGCTGGCTCCGTGCTCGCTGCCGGGATGCGATGGACGGGACTCGGCCGGGGCGGATCGGAGCCGCTAAAGAGCAGTTTCTGGGAGGCTCCTCCCCGAGCGCAGGTGAGCGGCGGCGGCGATGGAGGCGCAGGAACAGGCACCCGACGAACCAGTTTGGGGGGGAAGAGCAGAGCCCCGGGGGGGGGGACGGCGCTTGGACCCGCCCTGGCTTGGGGAGTGTTTCTGCACACACAGCCCCAGCCGAGCAGCAGCTTCCCAGAGAGACCCGCGAGCAGAGAGAGCAGCGAGGGAACCCGGCAACCGCCTCCCTGAGGGATGCACGGCACGTCCCGAACACGCAGTAAAGCATCTTCTTCCATCCGCTGGTAAAAGTGCCAGAGAAGCAGCAGAAGCCCTGCAGATGGAGCCAACCAAGTTTCCCACGGCAGCTCAGCGCTTTGGGAACCACCAACGTGCAGAACAGGATGGTGTTTTGCAGTTCAGGAAGGTTTTGGCCCGGGCTCCCCACAAGGCAGCCCCAGCTCCAGCAAAACACTGAAAGGTCTTGGCACAAAGAAGGTTGGAGGCTCCAAGCATCACAAAAGCTGCAGCCAGTAGGATTCAGGCTCTGAGGCAAACTCAGGTCACAAAGCCCCCAGGACCTGGCTCTGAGCTCCACCAGGACACCGGGTCTATGCAAGACCTTAGAGCAGGCTCTGCCTTTGGGCAGCTGGTTTCCCTGTGGAGCAAAGTTCAGAGCCCCAGCTGGTTCCAGTAGAGCCCAACAACACTCTGGCATCCCCACGGCTCCCGGGGATGCCACCCAGGCTGTGCTGCACCCCACAGCTCTCCTAAGCCACTGCAAGGTTGAGCTGGAATCGACATCCTGTGGGTTGCAGACAAAGCAAAGTTCAAAGGCCCCCAGAAATTGGGAAGGCTGCGTTGCAGGCTAACCCTGCATGGATCCCACAGCAACACAGGATCCTTATCCAGTGCAGGACCAGACAGGAAGGGCAGAGGATGGAGGAAGAAGACAGGAGCAGATGGGGACCACAGTCCCCACATAAGCACCAGCCACCCATGATGCCGACACACTTTCATGGCCGTTCTTCCCTATTTCATGTGACCCAAGAACAATCTAGAGCCAAAGGCCAGAGGGTCTCTCATCACTTCCTGGGTGACCTCTTTGTCCTCTTGAAATCGGCACAAACCAAATCAGGCTTACCTCAGGAGAAAGGGAAAGACGTGCACAGGACAAGGCTCCTTTGCAAGCGACTTGCTTTCTGCTGTGATTTTGCTCTTCAACAAGCTGCAAAGCCTCTCTTTTTCATGGTTCAATCACAGCTTGGGCCCTGCTTCTCACACCAGGATATCCAAAGCATGCAGGACCCCAGAGCCCAAAGTGCTGGGAGGCGGCTGGTGCGGACCTCAGGAGGACCCCTCCTCCAAGGGGGCTGGAGTTAGCAGAGCCCTGCCTCAGGGCCTGTCTTTGCTGTGTGAAGGTCTGTGCACAGGTTGGAAAGCAGTTCCAGAGACCACCCCTTTGCCATTAACATCCAGGTGACCAATGACAGCAGTGATGCTCCTTGACCAAATCTGCTGGAGGGCCCCAGGCAGGAGGAAGCAGCACAGCACCCGTAGCCCACAGGACCAGACCCTGCTGCATTTGCATTCAAAGCCCTAAAGCAAGACGAAGCCTTGCCCGGGCCAAGAGTTGAGAGCATCCGAGGCCGAGCAGACCTCAGTCTGTACCACACGAAGCAGCAGACGCAGGAGCCCATGGCTGCACGGGACAGTCCCTCTCCACAGCGCTGCTGCTTGCACAAGGCAGGAGGGATCAATCCTCTGGGAATTCAAACCGAACAGACTAAATTGAACCAGACTGATCGCCTGCAATGCCCGGCACACAGCGTGCTGGTACGGAACACAAACAGCAAACCAGGCACATCCCAACACCCCCCAGGCCAACCTGCTCCCTGAGCCATCGTCACCCGCAGAGCCTTAAACCAGCACCTTCCTCCCCTGTGTTTAACAAGGCAGAGGTTGAGCATTCCCCCAGCCAAGCCCCAGCTGGCAAGGACCAGGCAGAGCATTTTGGAAAGCTGATAGTGTTTGATCGCAGCCCTGTGCACACACAGACACGTGCTCTGGCAGGCAGCAGCATCCGCGGTGCCACACACAGACAGAACAGCCAAACACCAGCTAATCTTGGGCTGACAGGGGAAGAGATTGGCAGAGGAGCACCGTCTGTTCACAGATGGTGCAAGACGCAAGGCCAGGTCCCAGCTGGGATTTGAGCCCTGCTCCAGGAGCGATGCCAAGCATCCACCCTGCCCCATGGAGGTGAAGGGACCCGACTCCTTCTCACTCAGACACGGTGGGAGGAGAAGAGGCAGAGCCAGCTCAGAGCCGTGCCACAGGCAGGCCTCACGCAGCCCTCGGCACAGCACCAAGGGGTCTGTCACCATCCTGGCCCCAGGGAACAAGAGTGGCAGGGGGAAGCTGCAGGGAGAGTCCAGGACGGCTCCGGGGTGACAGGTCTTGCCAGCCTTGTTCTGAGGGTCTGCTGCAGTGAGGGATGCTCTGCCTGCTGCCAGCCCAGCCACAGCCACCCGCACACGTGAAGGGGATGTGGCTGCAAGACTCCTACTTGTGACGGCACTGCTCGCTTCAGCCCAGGTCACTTCCAGATCTCAGCGGGTTCTGTTCAGACCAGCCCCAGCCATGCCAGGGCAGAGTACAATGGTTCACCCAGGCCCTGCAAGAAGCAACAGGCAAGGAGACCAGTTCAGCCAGTTCTCCACCACAGCTACCCACACACTGTGCCTGGCACTTGGACCCGAGCCCCAAACCCGAGACGTGCTTGCTCCTTGGAGCTGGAAAACTGAGCACAGCTCTCCAAGACAGCCATCCAAAACAGCAGGTCCCGACCACCGCAGCCGTGTTTCCAATGGGATTGCTCTGCACTGCAATGGGGACCAAGCTCCCTGCTGCCGCAGCCAGCAGAGCTACCTTGCCCCAGCAAGATCATGCGTGTTAAGGATGGATCCAGGTCATTCCCAGTGGACCAGCCTTGAAATGCTGCTGTTGATCTACAGATAAGGCCAGCCAAGAGGAGGCTGTGTCGTGCCCGGGTAGGTCCCAGATAGGCTACAGCTGACTTGGGGGGGGTGAGATGTATCTCCTGGGGGTACAGACATGGGGCTGGCTGCTCCAGCAGCGCTCCAGGCAACAGGAGATGGTTTGGGAAGTCACATCACAATCATTTCGTTCACTTTCCAGAACACGACCTGGGGATCCATCCCAATAGCCTGGAGCGGTGCCAGGGTGCAGATGCCTGGGTTTCCAGAGCACTCCCATAACCAGATGCTCTCTTGCTGCTCACACCGATGAGTAGGTGCCTGCAGGGACAGGCAGCAGGCACAGTGGCATAGAGGGCCTTGGGGAGCAGGTTACGTTCTGGGGAATGGAGATTTCAGGAACAATCCGGGACTAACCTCCCCTAAGAGCCTGGCAGAGGAGCAGTTCAGAGGATGGCGTATCTGTTACCAGGCAGGTTAAGCTTTTACAGAGGAGGTGATGGCTTAATACGACCCAGAAGTTATTCAGCCTCACCTGTTAAGACCATTTGCCCTTCTGGGTGACAATGTTCTGACCTCCGCTGCACCTCTCCTGACCATCTCCGAACACCAGTGCTCTGGCTGAGTTTTCTTCTCACTTCACCTCCTTGCTCCTGAACTCCCTCATTCCTGAAGTGATTCTCCTGGGAAGCGATGTGCTGAAATCAAAGCAAGGAGCAGAGCCCGTACCCTGCACAAGCCTCCCATGTCCCAGCACAGAGGGCTGCTCCTGGCCAGGCACTGCAGGGAAAACACCACTGCTAAGGTCCTAAATGGCCCTGCAGAAGCGGTGGGTGCCTACAGCAGAGCAATGGAAGGACCCTTACAATAAATTGCACAGCTGACAGGCGGGAGGAGAAGAGCAGTGAGCACGGATGCAGGAGGGTGGTTGGGGTTTGGTCTCCAGTACACCTGGAAACAGCCTTCATTTGCTCATAAACCACCACCTGTGGACAAGCTTTAATGCATTTCCTTCCCCCTGTAAAGTCCCTGCCGATGATCACCGATCATACCTACACCGAGTAAAACGAAGGCCCTGCCCACCACCACGGCCCAAGAAGAGTTTCACAGCCACAGGGTCAGAGGAGCAGTCCCCAGCAGCTGCAGGAAGGTTCCTCACTTGGTCACCTCCCACCTTCATGGCACAGCAGAGGTCACAGCCACCCCCGCCTGGGCCCAGCATCCGACTTTTGTGTCTTGGAGAGGTGCAGGAGCCCTCTGTAACGTGGCAGATGCTTTGCGACACAGAGCCGCTGCTTGCTTGGTAGCAGGATGGGCAGGCACAGCCAGCCCAGACCAAGGCCCGTTGCAAAGGATGCTTGTGGCAAAGGATGCTCATCAGCCTCTTTACAACTGCAGACAGAGGCTGTAAAAGCTGAGCTGTCCTCAGCGAGAGGGAAACCCTCCTGAGAGCCTCCAGAGCCATGGAGAACAGGGATGCAGGAAGAGAGCAGCCACGGCAGTCAGGAGCCAGGCACACACCAGTGTTCACTCCCTTGGGAGGTATCAGAGCCTGTTCCCACCACGCACAAGCCACATCCTTCCTCACATCTTTTTGTGTCATTTTCACCCCTTTTCTTCTTTGTGCACAGTTTTCATCGAAGCCAAAATGAAGCTCCAGGGCCTCAGAAGAGCCCATTGCTAAAAGATCACATCCCACTGGGAAAAGAGGACAACTGGTTTCCTCAACATCACTCAGTTCTCAGGTTTTGCTTTATCTTTACCAACTGATAAGTGCACAAAGGCCCCAGCCCTTCCCCCTGCAGGTCTGATTAAAAGGGTCCCTAGGACAGGCTGGCTCAGAGGCAGCAGAGGAAAGGGGCTCCAGGATTAAGGAACCTTCCCCTGGAAGATCAGAGGCGGCCAAAATCCCACAGACAAATGGGAAATCCAGGTCCTTCTCCTTTGTATCTCTCTAAATACAGAGGACATTTGCACCACCTCATTAAGAGCTCAGGCCCAGGGCTTTTGGGAACTACTCATCCCTAGACCCTTCAGACATCAAAAGGACTTGCCTGCTACCACCCCATCGCCTCTCCAGGCTCATTACAGCATCCTCCAGCTTCTTCTGAGTTTAAACCCTCAAGCCAAGGAGCAGGCATCACGGCCATTCCCTGCAGCAGCTAACGCCTTCGCCTGGTTTTCCTCTCCCCAGAGGATTAGCAAGGCTGTAATGGCACTAAATGCATTCACTAATGGCAGATTCTCAAGACACTTTGTCTGGAAAGCTTGTTCATAACTCACAGGATGCAGTCTGCAAAATTGGCTTTATTATCCAGTGACAGCGCTGAAGGGAGCTGCTCCCCAAACAGGGCAACTGATCTGAACAAGCTGTGTCCTAGCCCATTCAGAAGGCAAGGACACACACATGGCACAGCTGGAGAAGGACCCCATGGAAGCAGGGTGGAGATGAGAGCTTTTGGGGTAGGTTTCTTCCACATCTCCCAGAAGAGCCACTCTGCTCCAATGGCAGCATCCTGGAGAAGGGATCAGCCCCTGCAAACCCAGTGTGAAGCACGAGGCAATCGGCTGAGATCAGGATGATGGGAAGTTCCACGCGAGGGCAGGGCTCCTCTCCTCTGTGCCTGCACACTCCAGCACAACACAAAGGCCTTGTAATGGGCATAGATCCCTGCAGGATGTCACACTGAAGGTGGTGGCAGCTGAACCATGGACATCTGAAGCAGCTCAAAGCCTGTCCACTTGGAAGAAAGACTTCTGGCCTTGGTATAAAGAGCTGAGTGGAGGAGGTGATGTTTGAGAGAGGGGTTGAGGCTGGAGCACCCCCTTTGGCAAGACTGAAGATTCTGGATGCTCACAGGCTCTAGCACACACCAAGAGAGGGCCATCACCTCCCAGGAAGGAGGGGAGACTGAGATGAGCTCTCAGGAAGAAGTTCTTCCCTGGGAGGGTGCTGAGCGCTGGCACAGGGTGCCCGGAGAAGCTGTGGCTGCCCCATCCCTGCAGTGCTCAAGGCCAGGATGGACACAGGGGCTTGGAGCAACTGCTCTATGGAAGGTGTCCCTGCCCACAGCAGGGGACGGAGCTGGAGGAGCTTTACGGTCCCTTCCAACCGAGACCAGTCTGGGTTTCTATGACTGCTTTCAGACACCTTCCAACTCAAATCAAGCCCACGGGAGGGCTCTGTTTGAAGCACAGCATCAGCGGCAGAGGAGACAAAACCCTCCTGGGTGACCCGGGCTGGGAGCAGGGTGCTGACAGCCCCCACAACCCAGCTCCCAGGCAGGAAGGCAGCGCTGGAGCTCCCCTTCAGGGGTAGAGGGTGCAGCCCCCAGGAGCTGAGCCAGGGGCTGACCCCCCTCAGCAGCCCCCGGTGCATTTCAATCGGACACAAAGCTCCATTTTGGAGCTGCTCTTGCCTGGTTCAGTGGGGAGCTCTGTGGCACAGGGACCAGAGCAGGATGAGTCCATCGGCCACAACTGATTTGTGCAGCCAGACTTCGCCTGCCCCGACTTAATTTGATGCTCTGAGAAAATTAGATGTTCTGCCGCTGGTGTGGAAAAAGGCCAGCACTGAAGGGAATTCAGAGGCTTTGATGCAGCTCTTTAGTCATTCGGGCACCACAGCCACAGCATCACTGCCTGCACTGACCACAGGCTGGGCTGAGAGTCACTAATCCTCATCACAGCGTGTGAGCCTCGGGCAAGCTGCAGTGTCTGCTCCATGCACAGACACCACGGACCCAGCGGGAGCACAGGAAGACTATTCCCAGAGCAGGAATGGTAACTTCAATAACCCCAACTCTGCAGGTGCCCAGCAGTGGAGGACTTTGCCCAGGATCGTATTATGGCAGTGCTGTAAGTACATGCCAGGACCTGGGTCTGAATTTGATGGCACCTGGAGAACATGAAGGCTGTGCCCAAGGCCACGTTCACACAACAGACAGAACCCTTGGAAGTGGTGTTAAACCCCCTCCTCGGAGACACTGCTGCTTTCCAGGACAGAGGTGGGAAGATTTGCAGGCCAGGTTGACGAAGGAGGGCCGAGGATGCAGTGAAGCGATGACACAGCCGCCTCCCTCCCATGCCAGCCCTGGCACAAGGCAATTTGCACTTGGGCTTAGCTCTAACCTAACACTGTAATCCCGGGCTCAGCACAGAGTGGGGCACTAATTGCTCCCTGGTGCAAAGCAAATCCCAATGCGAACAAAACCACGAGAGAACACTCCAAAAAGCAACGAGCAATGACACGCCAGGAATTGGGGCTGGAAGCTCCGGAGCAAGGACTCCCCAGCTTTGTGCCCACCCAAATCCCACCAGGATCCACTTCCCCAGGATGGCATTTCCGGAGCAACAGCAGCAGGTACGGATCAGCCGCTCAGGCAATGCAGGAGGGCAGCGAGGGCTCGGCCACTCCTCAGACACAAAGCAGCACACCCAGGAGACCTCACCCAAAGGGAGAGGGTCAGGGAGTGGCTGCATTGCACAAACCTGCTCACCCTCAGCAGGGTTTGGGTGAGCCCAGCACCAACCTTTGCTGCAGGTGTGTCCCTCCGACCAGCTCCTGCAGCACAGCCGCTCCGCACCAACCCCTCCTTGTGCCAGGGCACAGGGACTCGAGCCATAACCTGGGTTTCCAACTTGGGATGGAGAAGCTGCAGCCCCAGGGATGCTCAGAGCACAGAGGCTGCTCCAGCCCACCTCTGCTCTGCAGCTTTCAGGATCCTTGTCAGCTTTACATTCACTATATCCTTCCTCTTGGAGCTTCCTATTGTGCACTGGGGCACCCACCGTACACCTTTCCCTCCCTGCCAGATCAGAAAGGGCTGCTCTTTGGCTGCAAACCAACTTGCAGACACTTGAAGAACAAACTAAGGGGCTACAGGAAAGCTGGAGAGGGGCTTTGGACAGGGGCCTGTAGGGACAGGACAGGGGAATGGCTTTAACTGCCAGAGGGGAGACTGAGATGAGCTCTTGGGCAGAAGCTC